>CM033713.1:6023902-6275432 GCA_019671005.1 Hibiscus mutabilis | reverse complement strand
TACTGCTATTTTAAAGCTCAAGTACAATGTAGAAAAACTTCAGATTTAAGCTGCAAGCGAAACACTAGCAAACTAAAAGACTATGTATGACAAATACGAAACTTCACAAGGGATATGTTAACCAAGCTAATCATAAATATTAAAATACATGTATTTCAACTGTTTTTGTGAACCTGTAGCATAAGAAAGTAAATTTATAATCCAAAAAAAAAAAAAAAAACTCACCACAGAAAATACAGCAGCAGGTACACTATCATGAAAACATGTAGTTTACCTTTTAACATACTTTGCAGCTTCTCCTACAATAGCCAGGAAGTTCTGCAGTTCCGATCATATATTCTCGGTTCTTGGGACACTCACCAAGAGCAGCCCATCTCTCACAACTCTCGTTCAAATCCGTGCAGTTGCCACCAACATCTAAATTCTTGTCAAATGAATCAACATGAATCCATTTTGTTGCTGACCATTTCTCACCTTCAATCACAGGGCACCCGGCATGGAGACTGCTTGGGTCAGGGATAGCAGTTGGGACTAGACTGAAGAAAAGGAGTGCATCCCCTCTTCGTGGTTTCACTAATTATACAGATACGAAAATATATTAGAGCAACAAACATCAATTCAATAGAAGTATATGATTTTTTAAAATTTACGTGAACTACTTTGTTACCAACCAGCGACTCCCTTCTTTGCACATTCTGAGAGATCGTCATCTTTTGCAGGAGTTCTACGACGTGGAGGTTCCTGGTAATGAAGTTAAAAGAGATGATAATTGCAGTCATCCCATCCAAGAGAATGCATCTTCTAAATAAGAATTAATTTCAGAAACTTCTTTAAACAATCAGAAATCACGAGGTTGAAAAAAAATGTTAGAGCCACCAGAAAACACTAGTGCTTGAAGCACATATGATTGCAAGCTTATGAAAAAACAGAAGTAGAGCTCTAACAGAAATAAGGGGCATCAAACAAACCTCTGCTTGAGGGAATACTGTTTCACCACCTTTGGTCACATTTGTAAGATACATCAGTACAGTTGCGATGCGGTGTCCGCCTCTAGCAATATTCACCTTGTCAGCAAAGTAATCATAGTGTGGATCGTATTTCTGCCCAAACTCATATCTCAACAACTGTATGTCTTCCCCATTTTCTGTAAATGAGAAAAATTGAATTCATGTTAATATATGCTTCCTTATTTAACTACAATTGCTAATTTTTATTCTCCCAACCCCCAGTAAATATGCATATAATTTATATTAATATATACACGTGAGACTTAGCAGCCAAAGATTAGCATGAAGCTTTAGGATCACATTGATTTTGATATACTGACAGGTTAAGAAACATAAAAATTAAATTTCAAATGCATAAATTAGCAATCCAGATATATAGTTACAAACAAGTACAAATGAAAAAAAAATACCTCCTTTTATCTTATTTATGATACCTAACATCATGTCTTCATCCCACTTCACACTCATGAGTAACCAAAGTAACTTATCTTTAGATAAGGAAGGTTACATGCATTCAGATTGCTGGGTGCAATCACAGTAACCGAATCTAACCAAATTACTTATTTAATTGCAACCTTAAACCTTGACTACTTTTAACACACATGTCAAAATTCCATAACCTATCATTGTGGTTTGCAAGAAATCTTGACATTTAATGTCACGGCGAACAAAATAACATGGTCTTGGTAGACCCCTGAATTAAAATATAGTAAAAGGTTACGATCAAGAGAGATAGAAGCTCGGCCAAAGTCTTCTTGTGCATATGGTATACGCACCTTTTGGAAGAAATGTCCATGTTGAAATCTTGTCCTCTATACCAGCAACAATAGGATCCTACAAAAGAAAAAAGGAACACACATCACTTGGTTGAAATATCCATAAATCAAACGTAAAACTGTTGGCAATGTTACAAGTGCATCTGGGACGGAAGGACTGATGGCTATACTATTGTCAGATTGAACTCTTTGGACCATCATTAATATATGTTTTTCATCAAGATATACCCTATGTTTCCCGGACTCTAAAATGAATGTTAAATATAGGTTGTGTTTGACATGAGTATGCTCAATTTTTTCCATGTTTTTTACATACATTGGACAATCATAACCATCCCCGTGTCCTATATATGCCAAACACAAGTGTAAGACACAGATATTTAAGAGAAAATGAAGAGCTCGGGTAACATAGGATAATATACCATAAAAGCGAAGCCTATATATAACAACACTAAAGCATGAAACTATCCATGGAATTATTACATGTAGTTACAAGGAGCATGAATAACATTTTCATCAAATCCTACCAAAATAGTTCCTCTGCATCTAATGGAGTACGCAACCACGCATAAGTGTTAAGTTTAAAGCTTTAAAGGCCAACAACTTGGACTTCCGTAATTGGGGAAAATAAGATCGAGAAAAAATAACTATAATCCACAAGAGAGTGGGATAAGGATTGAACCTTTCCCTTGGGAATAAACATCCCTGAGCTCGTACGGACTTCGCTAAGCTTGCTCTTTCCACTAACATTATCAGCAACTGCAGATCTCTTTAGCTCCGATTTCGCCTTTAATTAAAAACAGGAAAAGAACTAACATTAAATGAATTCAAATTTTGAAAAATAATGAGGAAAAGTTGGAATTGAATTTACTAGGGAGATCAAATGATCGCATTCCAGGTCCGTCAAGAAGCCTTCATAGACAAAAGCCCTGCAAAAGAAGAGAAATTAAAAAGAAATTCAAACTTTCAGTAAATACTTCGTCCAATTAAAAAGAGATCGAGAGAGAGAAAATGACCTAGGTTTCCAGGAAACTTGTTTGACTTTAGAAGGATTGATAATGGAGCTTGGAGGGGTTAAGAAGGAATCACATGATTGGTACAAGATTGGAGCGATTGAGAACAGTATCAGGAATTGCAGAGTATAAATCCTCGCAGCAGCCATTGAATGTTGAACCTTAGATCGAAAGATAATAGGAAAAAAATATTTTCCGGGAAAGAAGTCACAAAATTTTCTTGGGAAAATGATAGAAGTTGCTAATCTGAATCTGACCGAGTTACCTGTTTAAACTGTAGTAAGGTGTAATAAGCAGGGAACCACATGATTATCCTCCACCGATTATTTTACAGGATAAATTACACAAATGGTCACGAAAGTTTGAATAATTTTTTGGATAAAGTTCACTCAATTATTTAATTTGGTAATCAAACTTTTAATTATTTCAATGTTATCATTAAAATTTTAATTTTGTTTCAATTTAAGCACTGATCCATTAACTGTCATTAAAAGTGTAACGTGAAAGTTAAAATATTTTGTATAATAACACATTTAATCTCACACGTTTGCACATTCAAACAATTTAGTCTCAATACAAAAAATAATAAATTTAACTTCATTATTTACACATTATTTTAATTTAGCCTTATTTCAATTTAGTCCCCACCCTTTGGATGTTCTTTTCCCCCCTCTAAATTGGAATTGAATTTCAGGAACTTCAATCACACATTTTTTAGACACTATCAAGGAAAAGTTTGGGAGAACGAATATTCATTCTGTGGCAAAAATGCTAATAGCTTGATTGGTTAGACCGGCTTCTTTTATTCTCACTGTTCGATTTGAATCTTGGAGAAGGCAAGATTGGTTTTGAGTTTAGGATTAAATTATTTTTAATTAAAAATAAGGTCAAATTAAAATAATGTATAAATAATGAGGTTAAATTTATTATTTTTTTGAATTAGGGTTAAATTGTTTGAATGCGCAAACATAGGGACTAAATGTATTATTATACAAAATATTTTAACTTTCATGTCTCCCTTTAAATGGTTGTTAGCGGGTCAGTAACTAATTAAAGCAAAATTAAAAGTTTAATGATAATTTTTAAATAATTAAAAGTTTATTTATCAAATTAAATAATTAATCAAAATTTAGTGTCTATTTATGAACTCTATCCTAATTTTTTTCGTCATTAAAGTTTCAAAAATTATTAAAAATCATTAATATTATTATTTTATAATAAATCAGTCACCCAGCCATTAACTCAATTATTCACGTCATGAAAAGTTAATATCTAGTTTAACATTATTTTTGAAAACATTTTTGGATTATTTAGTTTAAAATTTGATTGTTTTATATTATTGTCAAAAAATACTTTTAAATAAATAAAAATTTATTTTAAACATTTTTAAAAAATATAAAAAGACAAGCGATATAAATCAGCATATATAAATAATTTCACTTAAAAATATTTAAAAAAAACTAAAAAAAACTTGAAAATTCAGGTTTTAAAAAAGCACTGTGTCCACCCTCTTCTAGACCTTGCTTTCAAGTGTACTTTTTTCTGCAGCAAGCCTTGCTCTGCTATCGTATCCTCACTTTTAGGGATAAATGATCTCAGCTTAAAAGAATAAAGTTATATTTGTGTTTGTTTATTTATTTATTTTTAAAGATGTTTGTTTTTGTTTAAATTTTTAATATTGTGTTCATGTTCGTTTGTTTATTTTTGAAAGAGTTCATGTTCGTTTGTTTAGCGTTAGCGAATATGTTCGTTTATATGTTCATTAACATATTCATTTATTTGTTTGCCGGAATAGTAAATTACAACCCTAATCCTTAAGCTCCTTAGGCTTCAAAATTTGAACTCCAAAGCTCACCATGTGTTCAATTTAGTCTCTACCTTCACTCATATTTAAACTCTAAAAAAATAAAAGGAAAATGAGAATCCTATAAACGAGTCGATAAACGAGCATGGTCGTTTAACAAACGAATTGAACACACCTCTATTCGTGTTCGTTCGTTTATTAAACGAATATAAAAATTTTATCTATACTTATTTATTTAGTTTAATAAACGATCGTTATACGAACAATTCGTCGAACTCTCTGTTCATTTACACCCGTAGTCGCTTTGTTCCATCCCAAACTCTGTGAAGCAACAAGCATCTCGTTGTTATATCTTCAATTGGAATTTCATTTTTCGTCGCACTGTCACTGTTGCTTCCACTTTGTTGTCGATACGATTCGGTAGTTTCCCATATAGTTGTAAGGTTACACAAATGAGGTATGAGGAACATATTTTCATTATGGATAACCAGAAACGCATGTATAATATATATATAGCTGTAATATACTTATTAAAACTAGGTTCATGACCAAAAATCGATATATGATCTGTCATCATGGGTATGATGAAAGAAATTGAAAGTGAAAAAAAAATAACAATTGCATTTTTTTTTGGATAATATGTGTTTTATTACCCAAGAGAGCATTGAACTGCTATAAAAAAACGTATACGATTGCATTTATTATCTGTTAAGTAACTAATTGAGTAATCTGAGCTCCTGTACACATGACATGTGCAAAATGATGTTGATATTGCCTGTGGACAATATTCTCAAGTGATTGTGTGGAGGGTTATATACATTTATGTGTGTTCTGTAAACATGCATGAGTATTGGATCCAAAAAAAATGAAATGTAAGCAAAAGGGAGTAAAAATGTTAAACTCTGCATTTTTTTTAACAAATCTTAATTATAATTCTAATACTATCTAGAGGGGAGAGGAATAGGGACTCTAGGGGAAGGAAAGTGATGCTTCTAGTAGGTCTAGAACTCATGATCTAAGAGAATATGAGAAAACAAAGATGAACAGTTTGACCAACCGGCCAAATGTACTCGCTCTAAACTCTACATGTTGAAGAAGGTGTACAAGAGGGACAATAATATTGGCCTCAATAATTGTCTATGTCACAGAAAATGAACAAAAAAAAAAACAATAACAACACAAGAGCCACTAATATGACACTGCCCCATAACTAGCATCAATTGGAGTTGTAACATCCCAAAATTCGAATTAAGAGATTCGGCTATTTGATTGCCCTAGAGCTAGCATCAACTAAAGTCACAGTCCAAAACAAGCAATGCTTCAGTTGTTGTCCACTAAACTTTATCAACACCTTGAAGTTTTCAGCAACGCGTTGTACTACTTCTTAAGAAGCAAAATAAGATGATCTTTTAGGCCATTACATACATTGAGGCAATATATCTTCACAAAAAGAAAATAAAAAAAAGGCAGATAGAGAAACTATACTTGTACTTGAGCTCGATTCCCAGTTTTTATATTGGCGATTGTCCAGCAAACTTCTTTCCTGATACAATTTTTGTGATTTTGTATAAGTTGATAGTGATTGTTTTGTAATATTTGAAACTTTAGTAGTAAAAGATAAATTTACCCAAACTTTAGTGACTATTAATGTAATTTGCCCTATTTAATATCTTAGAACTAAGTTGCAAAAACCTTAATATAGTATGATATCATACACATAAGACCACTCAACTAAAAAATTGTTATAAACAGTCACTAGCCGTTAAAACTAAAACATATATCAAATATAGGCTTGATATAATAACAATTTTAATCTTAAAAATTATAAATTCTATTAATTCGATTTTTTTTGTGATAATGTCAAACAAGTGAATTCGTCAGAGTAAAGCAACGGTTGAAATATCTACATTATGTAATAAAGCAATAAATTATTGTTAAACTTTATTTGACCAGGAAAAGTAACAACAAAGTAATATAAATGTGTATTTTAACCGCTTATAGTTTGGCCCTAACAATTAGTTATGTAAAAATAGTAACATAAATTATTCATATGTTAAATTCAGTTATAATATATTATCATAAAGAACCTTTTTCCTTCTTTCAATCTGTTCTAATCCCTCAAACTTTGTTAGTTTCATGGAAAATAGAACTTGAATAAAAAACGCTAGAAGAATCAAGGACCAAAATTTAAAAAAAAAAACATTATTGTAGAAGAATCAGAATTCAAGATCCAAAAAAAAAAAAAACTATGAAACTTTGTCAATCTGACTATTTTAATCATTCAAACACTTGGTTGAGTTATAGTCTTCTGCATCAAAGATCTCTTCGGAGTAAGTCCTCCGGTGAGCTGAGCGTTCTTTCAGCATCTCAAGGCAGCTAAGGTCACCTTTAAGAATGCCTACAACCTGCAATGGTTGAATCATTCCAGATTAGAACATTGTTCTTCCAGTTTGTTAACTACGGTCATAGATGATCTGAAGTTTTACTTGGATTGCAAGTAATTTGTTATGAAAAGAAACATGCCTGGCTCATTTGGGGTCGATCTATAGCCGATTGATTTATACAAATCGAAGCTGTTGCGACGCAACGTTTTAACTGCTCCAGGTCATATTCATTCCTGAGAGTTGGATCGACGAGCTCGTTGATTTTATTTTCTGCAATCAATGGTTTTACCTGCAAGTTGAATACTTGGGTTACTCAAGAAGTTGGCATCTGATATGAGTATAGGTTCACTTTTGGGTAAACCAAACTCACCCAGATAACAAGGCTCCGGTGTGAACTATCGACGGCTTGCCTCCCTGTGATGAGCTCCAACAGCAATACGCCGAAAGCATAGACATCTGTTTTTTCATCGACTATGCCGTGCATGAAACACTCGGGAGGAAGGTAACTGCGATGACATGAATTTGGATTAATATTTGCATACAATAAAAGAACTTGTGGATGTACAGAAACCAAGTGAAGTTTTAAACTACGAACCCGAATGTGCCTTCGACTTTGGAGACGGTATGATGGGTCCATTGATCAGGTAACCACTTTGAAAGGCCAAAATCCGAAATCTGGAATTACGTTGAAAATTCAACCATAAGCAAAGGAACATCTTAAGTAAGACCTTTCATCTGCAGCTCTACAAAATTGTGAGTTCGAGTTCAAGTTTTACCTGAGCATCAAAATGCTCTGAAAGCAATATGTTTGCTGCCTTGATATCTTTATGGATAATTCTTCGCTGGCAACCTTCATGAAGATAGCCAAGGCCTTCAGCAGTCCCTACGGCAATCTTGAATCGGAGGTCCCAACTCAGTTGCTCCCTAGGGCCTGTATATGAACGGCAACAAGTTGAACTTTTGAAGAAAACAAACTTAAGAGGCTTTGCAGAAAACAAACCATAAAGTATCGACGCCAGGCTTCCATGGGGGGACAATTGAAGAACAAGGTGCATTCCCCCTTCGACACCATAGCCGATCATTTTAGCAATATTGGGATGGTCAACATGAACTATAACTCCAAGCTCAGACAAGAAATCAATTGTCATCTCTTCCGGTGAACCTTTCGTTAACCGCTTAATTGCAACATACTTTCCACTTTTCAGTCGACCTTTATAAACTTCTGCATACCCTCCTTTTCCTATCAAATTATCTTCTCAAAAACAATGGCAACATGAATGTTTGTCAGCCTAGCAGGCCAATAAGAGAATGTCATGGGAACATCATTCTTTTTCCAAGTGGAAATTCGACATTATAACCAGATCAAAATTACAAAAATAATGATCAAGTAGGAGGAAATATACCAGGGCAGAAGTTATTGGTTGCTTCCTCAAGCTCCGAGAGCGAAAAGTTCTTCCAGGAAGACTTAAAACAGCCTAGTTCTGCATCCAAAGTCGAATCCAGTGGTGGAACCGTGTCATCTCCGCTTCTTTTGCCCTTTTTTACTGCACCCTTCGGTATTAGAGGAGGCAAGACTTGAGAGGGGATTCCGGGTCCTTTTTTCAGTAAACGAAAGAAACCACGCAGTTGAACGAGACCAGCCAAAGTCGCGTGGCTATCAGACTCTGTTGTGTCAGAATCTTCTGATGTTTCACTTCTATGTTCTATTGATTCTGCAGTACTTGTTGAGCAATTCTGAAGCTCGGCATTTGAAGACGCTGCATTGATTTGCTTCACTTCGGCTTGTAAAGATTCCAAGTCTAACATCATATAGGATCTAACATTAGAATAGCTATTGAAGTCTCTCAACCACTATCAACTCTGAAGAACATAGAAATGGATGATTGAATACCAAGAGATGTAATTGAGTCAGAGAAACCGACTCGATGAAAATTTTTCATAAAACCAATAGGCTCCCATTTCTTCTTGTCAGTGATAGTTTTATTGGAACTTTTACCGTCCGTAGATGGTTCACCGCTACAAGAGACGAAAAGATACAAACAGATGATATTATCAAAGATACAGTGAGGGGAACAAATGCAGTATGAAACACTATGGAAAGAAATAAACAAAAAGCAGCATGGCAACGAGTATAAACATTAAACAGTGACAAAAATTATCAGTTAAGCATGCTTCAAAGATGAACATAGATTGTCGAAATATATATATGTAAGATGCACGACTCGTTTTTTCGTACATGTCTATGGAGATATAAATCTAAGATCCTTCCGAAAACATGGAAAAACATTTTTAGAAATGACCATATCCATGTCGAACACATGCATATCTGAGTTTGAGTAAGACAAATTCTTCTTCTTCTTCTTCTTCTTCTATTCCTTAGGCCCAACAGCAAATGTTTTCGAGATGGCATAATTAGCAATATATGAGAAATCCTGGTCTCTTCTAGCATTGTGATTGTGAAGAATAAATCCACCGCACATACACACACACACACATATGTATACACACAAACATTATATGTAACAGAGATTGGAAATCATCAAAGAATAAACAGATGAATCTTCAAATTCATTAGAAACATAAGAGCCTTAATGCCAGAAAGCCAAAAAGATGATTCAAAAATTTATAAACAAGTAAAAAACCAAAGCTGCAAAAGCACAAACACGTGGAAAGCAACCAGGATCAGAAACTAAAAGCCAGGAAAGGATGCATAAACAAAGTACCTTGTATTATCAGAAGCAGCATCCCCCATGGCTTTCCAGAGATGATCAAACCAGGGAGACCTGAGAAGCCAAAAGAATAGGCAATTTTTTACAAAGATAGATAAATAGAGAGGGAAAGAGAGAATGATGAGAAAGATAAGAAATGGAGTAGAGGGTTGCCATTACTCTCCGATCTTTCTCTAATATCCATATAGTTTAGTTTCGTTTTTTTTTTTTTGACAGATCATCTCCTTGTGCCTAAAAGTAGGCTTTCTCCCATTTCTTCATTCATAATCCATTCCCTTTTTTTTAGCAGAAATTCATTTTAGAAAAAACAAAGGAATTGAAAAGGAGAATATATTTGATCCTATGATTAGCAAATCTTAAGGAATGTTTTAGGCTTGTAAGAAATCACGTTTGGGGACTCTCTCCCAAGAACAAGTTTGGGTCTTTGACACGTGGAAGAAACCACCATGTTTGTGTATGTTCACTTTCTGTTTTTAAGCTTTTGTCGATATATTTTGCTGATAAACTTGTTAAGGGTGAAGAATACGGGGACTTTTTTACTTCATATGGAGATTCAGACCAGATGAGCTGGTGTTCTCGTAGACTTTGAATTTTCCTACAAGAAATGCACAACTTGAAGGATTGTCTTACTCTTGTTTACTTCTTTTCCTTAAAAAATGTTGTTGCAGTTCCTGGTAACCCAATAATGTTAAACAAAATTAAAAGAATCGGATCGAAAGTCGAAGCAATATGGTTGAAATTTTTCTACTTTTTCTCCCTCTGGTACTTCACCAGCCTCTTTTGCTTGGTAACGGCTACGTAAGCCATACAATGTGCAGTACTTATAATGATACTGCCAAACCCACAAGAAACTATGATCCTTAATGGGGAAATGCAAAGAAAGTCAGAATATCTTCATAACGGTTAGAAGAAGTTGAATCGGTTAATTAATACAAGTTCAGACTTCGAAAATCTCAACATTTGTAAGCTTTGAGAAGGATTTTGATGTTTTTTCACCAACGGAACAGCAGATGGACAAATTTATAGCCAATATGAAAGTGTTTTGAAGGTGTCACAATACAGGCTTTATTAGGTAACTTTACACCAAAAAATGTACTAAATTAATCACAAAGTGGGAAACCCGATGATTACTCGGCTGACTTAACGGACATTGCGATTGATCAAACCCTCAAATACTGCATACAGATCTCTGTTATCAGGGCCAAATATCTCCTCTGCTTTCCTTAAAGTCTCCTGGACAAGTCAAAGACAAAAAGGGAGATGAAACTGCGCAATGAAAAGCAAATAGAATGAAGAAAACGAGTAAGACAAGAAATTGTGTACTTCTCTCGTTTGTTTCTGGGAGTTTAGTTCTTTAACATTTGTCAAGAATGCACCAAACTGCTCATACGACAATCGGCTCCTGATGAAACAAGTTTATGGGTGAGACGAAGCTCGGCAAAACTTCAAAGCTGGTATTATAAATTGAGAAGCAAGAACAAACCAAGTAATTTTATTACATGGGCGTTTCTCAAAACATATAATTTTGAGCTATATATCGGATATGTAGATTCTACATAATATTAATTCATCATCCGCAACAGCTTACTCTTTCTGCAGTTATAAGTTTTTGTAATACAGATATATTTACCTGACTTGACGGAAGAATTCTTTTCCATCAATCCGAGTGCGACCTGGAACATATCAGTAAAAGATGTCAAGAAATTATATGTCAAATACTATAGAGTTTGCAGGTAATGTAGTATTGCAGAACTAAATATCTAGCTCTACAAGCAATTAGATTCTCAATAAGGTCTTATTTTAGAACAGTTTCGAAGCTAACCAGCCTGTGATCCGGAATCGGTGCTTGATACTGATGACCTATCATCAAACATGCCTCTTGAGGTAGAAAATGAAACTGCATGTCTCCTAGGAGACGCTGGCTTAGACGTCCTTGTGGGAGATACAGAGGCTGACACACTTGGTGGGGAACCTGGAGGAGTTATCCGAGGTGTGCTTGTTTGTGATGCTAGCAGGAGGCCATGAGGTATGGCAGGTCTCGAGGCTGCCACTATAATGGTACCCGGTGAGAAAAACAGACAAAAGGATTAAGGGGAAAAGAATAGATTTCAGTGCACTCGGTTGCAATCATTTGAATTTTTCCATGAGTACAGATGCATGAACAAATAGCCATAACAAAACGAAACAGAAACAGAAGGAACTCGGTGCATGGAATACTTTTATAGTGAAAATAAACATGTTTATGAATAAATTCTACACCAATGGCAAAATGAACAGAGACTGCTATGTACCATCTGTGTCACGATCCTCCGCATATGAATTTCCTGTATCAGAGTACTGGCTGCGCATTGAAGGAGTTCTTGAAAGCAAGGCAGCGTCATCTTCTGGAAAGTTGAAACAAACCAAAGGTTAACATCATATGGAAAGGACAAAGCCTTGAGCACTGCAAGTAGCTTATGCATCTGACAAAGAACTTTAAGGAAGGCAGTTTGCAGCAATGGACTGAATACTCAATCCAGATTATAGATAAACTACACATAGTCCAAATGAGCTCGTCCGAGTGAATAGGAAAAAGAAAAGCTTACCCGATGGTGTTGGTTTCGCAACAATCGGAGGACCCCCTGTGGCCTGTAGCAGAAACAAATACTTAGCAAGTCAAAAATTACAAAGCATTGTCCTAAGAAGAAATCCCTGGAATCAGTAGAGTAGTCCAGTGGGATTACTTACCGGACTTTCTTCATCGTCTTGAAGTGACATCATAAGCTTCCTTCTAAAGACCTCCAACTGCACATTCACAGAATAGTTGAACCTCAGACTACATTTTCTAGTAAAACCCTTGAAAACTGCTTCCCAGTTTCCGAAACACCATTTAGCTTTAAACCACATAAGCCCTTGATATTTCAGATGAATCAATTGAAGGCCACATTCAAATTTCCAAAATTTTCATCTTTTTAATACAACACACGTATAATCAACAAGATGAAAACATTCCAAATCATCAAGAAATGCTTATGCATTCCCTTATCGGGAATTTAAGAAGGCACTTTGGTAATTGGTAACAAAAATTTGAAGTGAACCCCTCTATTTTGCATGAAAATCAGCACTTTGGTAACAAAAATTTGAAGTGAACCCCTCTATTTTGCATGAAAATCAAAATTTCTTCACCATTAACAGCCCTAAAACACGGCATTAGCCGCTTACTTTCCTCTAGTTCCTTTTCCCACGATTTCTCCCTAAGTTTTCAATCAGATTGCAATATTCCTCTCGGTAATTAAGTTCATTAACAAAAACAAAGCTTCATTACGATTTCTAACCAACTAAACTTTGTTAAATCAAAAACCAATAATTAACCCAAAATTTACCAGTTTTAGTCGGTCAATCAATAAAAACACAGACATTTAGTGAAAACCCCATTAACTTTTTACCTTGGAAACATCTCTCTGAAGCTTCCTTACAGTATTAGAAAGCGAAGCATTATCTTTCAACAAGCTCTCCTGCCAATGAACAAAAATAGAGAACTCAATCATTTAATTTATAAATAAAAAGAAACTAATCAAATACAAACCCAGACCGGACTTACCTTTTCCTGGTCGGCCTTGACGAGCTTGTCTGAGGTCTCGGACAAAGAAGTCTCGAGGGCATCGATCTGAGCACACAAATCGGCGATTTGTTGGTCTTTCTCGGCGAGCTGGTGTTTAAGAGAAGAAGACTCGGCTTCGAGTGAAGAAACGCGCGTCGAGAGCGCAATGGAGGTGATCTTACGGGCCACATCGAGTTGATCGAAAGGATCAGAGGGTAATACTTGCAACACTTCCTCGGGAAGATCGAAAGTCGAACCACCCGATTCTTCGGCCAACATTCTTTTTTTATAGTATTCTCTATTCTATTGGCTTCCTTTTTGTTCCACTTTTTTATATTATATGAAGAAAAACAATACTGAGAAGTAGTAATCGGATTAGATAAATCGTATGAATGGTGGGTTTTGGATTTCGGACATGGGGTGAGAACTGAGAATGTCGGACCGTGTTGGGTGCTTCATATTCAATTTGTTTTTTCCTTTCAGACAAAACAGCGAACATGTGGCCTGCAAATGGATACGCTGAGGACAAAAGTTTCTAGTGGTTCGCTTTTTATCTGTTCTCTATCTTTTTTTGGTTCAGAACCAGACACGGATTTGGTTGGTCATAAAATGGCGTCTAGAATCGGTCATTGGAGAGCTTTGAAGCTTTGTCGGAGTACTTTTTCTTGGGCTTTAGCAGGCTTATGTCAATATGCAATTTCAAGCCTCCTTGGTTGTATTGCTGATAAACGGGCTTCGATTTCTGCGTTTGGTTTTAGGGTAACTGTTTGTTATGCTTGTTCGTTCCGATTTTTTTAAAATAGTCTGATATAATTATAAGAAAGTATATGTACATTAATTTTAGCTATTTTCTATTTAACCACCGATATTAAAATTTTTAATTAATTAATTCGGATCGAATTTTATAGAGATTTAATGTGAGGGCAACTTTCTCAACTCAATTTTCTTTATTTACAACACCGTACATGCAAACTACTTAAACTTAAGTCACCTACGGATAATAATATTCATTTTTTCACTAAGATCAGTTGATGAGTTTTTGTTCATTTCGATTCTTCATTTGACTACAAGATTATTTTTAGGAAAAATGTTTCAAGCTTTATATTCCGACTTAACTATCATATGTTTGATATAAATATTTAATTTTCAAGAGTTTTTTATATATATCTTTAAAAATTATAATTTATATGAGCAAGATTGGTCAAATTACTCATATTTCTTCTCTCATATTCCTTTAGGCCATGGGTTCTAAATCCACTAAAATTTTTCCTTCCCTTAAAATTCTTCCTTTCCCTTCCCTCTAATTTTAAATAAGATTAGAATTAAAATTTGTCAAAAAAATTATAATTTATATTCATATTTAAAAGTATATAAATAAAATCATTTCGAGCACGAATATTAACATAAACTTTCGGTGTAAATAGCACCATGAATAATGACGACAGAGGAGAGGAGGTTATGTTCATTCTTACATCTATCCCAATTATATTTCAAAGACCTAACATGTTTTAAACCGACATATTATCATCGTATTCATATTTAAATATATTTATATAAAATTTTATGAATTAAAATATGTGGTATTAAATTATGGCTTTATAAGTAAATAGGTGCCCAAATTAAACTTTTTTTAGTTAGGTGTCCAAATTATTTTTTGGGCTAAATAGGTGCCTAACGTTTTATTTCGTGACTCATTTAAGGTTATTCGTTAATTTCTACCATTAAAGGATACGTGTCATCTCTTAAAATTCTAAAATTATATTTAAAATGACTAAGATTATTTTCGTATATTTTTTTCATATGATAATCTTTATATTTCTTATGGTTAATCTCAATCATTTATATTTTCATCCAACAATCCATAAAATAAAAAAAATTAAATTTTATATAATATAAGAGAATCCTGCTCTTGGCCAAACATATATTACGTTTAGGACAATATATGAAATGTGTAAGGCAAAAATATTCCCAAAGGTGACTGGCCACTAGCCAGTTTTTTGTTTTATAAAAGGAATAAACCTTTATAAAAAAAAAATCTTTGGGATTCCCACAAATTTTTTCTTTATATTTCACATAATATATTATTGTTAGGATAATAATTTTTGTTTCCAAAGAGGATGCTTCCACTTGTATCATTGCCTTTATATAAAGCAAAAGGTTCTATTCCTTCCGCTTTACTTGTCAATTTTGAGAACTCCAACATATTCTAATATATGAAACGGATAAAGTAAGATTTGATATATTTTTGGGTAAAAATAAAGTCAGATTTGATACATGGATATGATAATATTCTTTTAATTTGATTCTTATTTTTTTTTATCCTTTTGGAATTTAACAACTTTTTCAAACCTAATTTGTGAACTTTATTTTTTCTCTTTCAGTAATATAATAGTTTGGAACTGCATTATATTATCATATATATAATTTTTAGGGATGATGTGGCATCCTTTAAAAGTGGTATATCATCAAAATAACAAAAATCCAAGCGTACGAACTAAATTAGAAAAAAGTATCAATTTTTGAGATTATTGCGGCAAAAAAATTGAGACTAAAATAGGCTTAGGGGAACTTTTGCTTATAAATTCGTATCAAATAATTAATTTAGTCTATTCGTGAAAAACACACTTAATTAGGCTTTTGAACTCGCGTTGCATCAATTTACTCATTTGACTAACGTTGATCATTAATGTGCTTATATTGTCGTTAATGGTGCTGACGTGATAGCTCACATGTAAATACAGGCGTGGCAGGGGAAATTATTTTTTAAGAAGTTCAAGGGTAAAATTAAATTTTTAGGGAGTTCAAAGGTAAATTTGTTTTTTAGGATGTTCGAGGCTGAATTATTTTTATATAATATTTAAATAAAAATTTAGAAATTAAAATTTGTAATATTAAAAATATAAAAATAAATTATTATACTTAAAATAAAAATAGTATTAAGATTTTTTTAAAATTAAAAATTAAAAATACCATAAGCTATGAAAGCGATAAATTAATAAAAGTAAAAAAATATTTAAAATTATATGGGATAGTACTTGACATTATAAAAAAATAAAAAGAGATATTAAAAAATTAAAATTATTTATATATTATTTTATATTTGGTTGGGTACGGTAAAATTGACAAACTAGCTAAAGAAAGTATTTTTCGAGCATATTCAACTGTTTGACTCGTTGTATGCTTATGGTCGCCTAGTCTTGTTTGTGTTGTGATTTATCATAATGATTGTGTTCGATAAATACCTTTATTAGCTAGGTTGTCAACTTCATCATTGCCCTTACTACTAGAGAATTGCAAGCCCTGCAAAATTTAAAACACAACAATATAGATATTTTTAATTTTTTTAATATCTCTTTTTAAATTTTTAATTTTTATAATTTCAATTTTCAATAGAATCTTAATAATTTTTTAGTTTTATAATTTTAACATTTTTAAAATATTTTTAAATTTTGATTTTTTCTAATAATTTACAATTTATCATTTTATATGTTGTGGATATTTTAATTTTTTTAAATATTCACTTATTAAAAAAACTAATAATATTCTTATTTTAATAGTTCAATTTTTTATTTTTTAAAAATATGACAGAAAAATCAATTAAGTCTTTAAACTCCCTAAAATAAATTTTGCCCTTGAAATTAAAAAAAAATGTTGCCCCTCTGCCACATCAACATTCACATGTGAGCTGCCACGTCAACAACGCTAAAGACCACGTTAGCACATTAACGATCAACGTTAGTCAACGGACTAAACTGATACAATTAGCGAGTTCAAAAACTTAATTAAGTTTATTTTTCGTAGAGGGGCTAAATTGCTTATTTGATACGAATTTAGAGATAAAAATGCCCCTTAAGCAAAAAAAATCAAGTTTAGAGATTAAATATTACTTCATCCCTATATAAAACTAGTATGTTTTCCTTTTTAATTTAAAAGGTGTTGTGGATAGGTGGAGTTTATAATTTTAATACGACATAAATACAATAAGAAATATAATTACAATATAACTTGATATGAAAATTTAACATAAAGTAATATAAATTATTAACATATTAAGATTTATACGCTTACAATTACGATATGTAAAAGTATACAAGTAGACATGATATACAAGGACGGAACCAAAATCTTAATTTGAAGAGAGTAAAGTATAATATTTTTTAAAATTAGGGGGACAACCTATAATTATACCATAAAATTTTTAAATTTATCATATAATCTAAAATTAAAAAATTTTCTTTCAAGGTGAACAACCCCTCTCATTATATGAGTACTTCCGTCCATCATGATATATCAAATACAAATAGTGTATGGTGGAAAAAAAATCAAATTAATTAATGTATTGTTTATAATATGGACGAATATGGTCGACATGAATTTAAGCCCATGTAATTCAAATAAAAACATATTTTTATTCGATAATATAAAGAGGGGTATTATAGTAAGTATACTTAAATATGTAGAGGAAAATTATTCTATTCTCTTAATCAAAGATTTTTACCATAAATTCGAACCCGAATTTTTTCTTTACAAAACTTGACCCTCGCTCTAAATTATAGTCAAACTTTTGAACGTTCCAATTTCATTATCAAATTACGACTCTCACTCTAAATTCGTCCATAAAATTCTAAATATTTCAAATTCATCCCTAAACTATGATACTTGTCGCGATCGTTTTTTGGAAATCGGGACGTGTAAAAATAGCTTGACGACCGATCTTTTGGAAAATTAGGATTTTCTGGCCATTTTAATTAAATCTTGAAAATTTAGGGTTTTTCATATTAAATTTGATTTTCCCTTATTTATCTTTGAAAAACATTTTGGAGTCGCCACCGCTCACTTCGTGGTAGACCGGACACCGAAAAACAAGCCAGAGATTATGTCTTAAAAATTGAGTTTGGGAGTCAGTTACGTGTAGGGAAAGATTAACACCCCTACGAACGCCCATTATCGGTACCTTTAATTTTACGTGGCATTTTGGCATTTCGAATAATAATTTGAATTTAATTTATCCCATAATTATTAACTGAATTTAAATTCCGAATGCAGATATCATTTTATAAGGAAATTCATCTTGTTCGAATACGTGATTAAAAGCACCCCGTTAGGTGGCACCCTGTTTCGTATTTAAAAATGAACTTCCAACATAAAAGGTTTTTAATGAATGATATTTTATTGTCTTGTCAATTTTAAGTTCTATTCCTAAAAAGGCTCTAATTATTTAGTTATTTAAAACTACGAATATTAATTAATTTAATGACTTTTATGTGATAATGCCAATTACTTGAACATCTTCCATATATTTAAAGCCCTTAAATTAATCATATTCCTAATTAATTAATTCTTCTAATTAATTAAATTTCTAGTCCTGATTAAGGCTCTAACAATTTATTATTCAGTGTTATAATTGAAAATGTATATCGAATATACACCTTTATGACCAAGGCTGAGATAACACCCCATTGTAATAAATGGAACACCATCCAGATTTGAACCTCAAAAATTCTATTCGGTATACATTTAATTAACTAAAATGTATTTAATTATTTGTTCAATTTTAATTAAAGACTAAATTAATATTCAATTTTATGTGTAATTCACATATTAAATATATTCATTAAAATTCATGTTGAGATAACACCCCATTGTGAACAATGGAACACCATCCAAATTAGGATTTTAAATCTTATATTTAATATGCATTTAATCACTACAATTATTTATCCTAATTAATTATTGAAATCCTAATTAGAGAAAACTAGGCTAAAGGCTCTAAGTAATTAAACTAAGTTAAGTGTATTTAAATTATCTAAAAAATAATTCTACATGTCTAATTTAAAACATGCATCACACATATAAATTAAATACATTAATTAAAACAACTAAATAAATAATAAAACAAATTGAACATTTAAAACTGGTTTTTATTAATATAGAGACTAAATTGAAGAATTACAGAATCTAAAGCTCAATTACAAAACCCAAAGGTGACCAAATTGAAAGAATGTAAACCTAAGGGTTATAATTAAGGGGAATGTGGACCTAATTGAAAGAAAAACAAAACCTAGGGGACAAATTGAGGGAAAAAGAGACTAAATTGAGAGGAATGTGAAGTTCGAAGCCCAAACTATAAGACATGGATCCCCTCTGCCCAACCTGACTAGCGTTCGCGGATCCTCCATACCCAGTGCCAAAACGGCACCATTTTAGTCAGGCTATAAAAGGGCCTGAACCGAGTTGGCTCAGCCATTTCACCTGTTCTCCCTCCCTCTCTTCTCTCTCACTCCCTCAATTCTCTCTGAAATAAACCTCTCATTTCCCAAAAACCTAACCGAAACGGATTCAAACAACACCCTTTTGCATGGCGTTCATCAAGAATATGATGAACTCGATGAATATCGGCGAAACACGTTGCTCCCCCAGCCGTTCAATCTTCAACCGTCGCCGCTAGTTCACTCCGATATGTTTTTTGACCACCGTTTGTAATCTTTGACCACCGATCTCCTCCGATAATTGTCTCACTCCTGCCGCCGCAAGGCGATTTTCGGCCGTCGCACCTCTACCGTTGTCGAACTTTAAAAAAACCTCTTTTTCATAGAAAAACCTAAACTAAACCCTAATTCGATTGAATCGACCCCCTTCAACCACCTAGAAGTTACCCGAAACCCTCTCTCTCTTCGACTCCACCACTTCTCACCAGATTTCGGCCACCAGATGAGTGTCAAATCTCATTTTTATTTATCGTTTTCCACTATTTTTGTTCTCAATCTAACCTATTTCGGGTTTATTTTGCAAGTAATCGAAAATGTAAAAGAAATTACCTTCCCAGCGGTGGCTTTGGCGTGGTTGTACGACGGCCGACTGACTCCAGTGTCCCTCCAACTATCGGCGTCTTTTGGTGTTCCCGAGGTAAGCCCTCTCTCCTCATTATTATTGTATTTATTTATTATTACTTTTTTAATATCTTAATAATGACTCATTATTACTATTGACTGACACTTTCTCTTTCCTATTTATAGGTGTTCAGAGCTGCTGACGTCATGGGTGGCCAGCTGTGTTTAAAGAAACACATATCCGAGTGAAGGCTTTTCGGACCAATGGAGAGTGCCACGTGGCACTATTTGGGCGGGAAAAATGGGCTTTTATTAGATTTGTGTTTGTTTAGTTGTATATTCCCGAAGATGGGTTGTAACCAGCTGAATTGGGTAGGGAACATATGTAAATTGGGCTTTAGGATTTAAATTTGTGCTTTGGGTATTTTGTATGTAAATTGGACATTATTTGGACATGTTTGTTGGGCTATTATTTATAATGGGCTGATTTATTTATTTATTTATTAGCTCGGTCAAAATTCGGGTATTACAATACTCATTTTAAATTGGTCCCTAAACTTTTGAATTTTCTAATTTCATCCCAAAGTTATCAGCTAATGATGTCCCCTATTATAAAAATTGTTAACTGCCATGTAAATACCAATCTATGTTATGTAATAATATGATGTGATATAAATGATAGTGAATCATTTAGGTTTAGGGAGGTTTTTAAATAGGCTTATGGTAGTGTTAGCCATGTATGATACTCTCAATAAAATCATACATTTTTGCCGAGCAAAAAAATAAAAAGAAAAACCAAAGAACCTTTTAATTTCATTCTAAATAATGATTTCTAGGAAAGTGATAAACATTATTTATCGTTTATGTCACATCATATTATTGCATAATATACATCAGTATTTACATGATGATGAACATTTTTTAACGTTTTTATTAACAATGGACATGATTGGCATATACCAATAGTTCGAGATAAAATTAGAACATTTAAAAAGTTAGAGATCAATCTAGAATTAAGGTCATAATGTAGAGATACGTAGTATAATTAACTCTTTATTAGTTATAATACTTAATAATTTCATTTATAATTTTCTAGGGTAACTATAACTTCATTAAGCTAAGAAAAGCGAAGTATAATAATTGAAAACTAACTCGTGAGGGAACTAAATCCCAAGATAATAAGCTTACCCATTATACCCGGTCCTATTACTCTTTACGACATTAGAGATCATAACATCAACTAATTATACACACTCATAAGACAAGAAATAAGTAAATTAAACGTTGTATAGTGTGTATGTAATAAATCCGCCCTTGTTAATATTATTTGCAGTTCGACGAGTCCAATGAAAGGGCAATTGTTGAAATTGATCTTTCAACTGTAAACATTCATATTATTAAGAGCAGGAATTAGCTTCAATCAGTTTGACTCCATGATAACTCGATCAAAATATTGATCCTTCAACCACGATTAAGTCTTATTTACAAAGATACCTTTATTAATTCGGGGTTCGAAAAGCGCCAGCCATTATCATACACCTCGTGTGTGTCCACTTTATTAATTGTGTCAATAGTGTATACTTGTAATATTTTAAGTGTCGGAACACAAACACCAGACGACATTAAAAAGAAGTTAGTGAAATATCAACTACAAGTTAGTTTAGTGAGATGAAATATTATATTTTTTATGTAAGATTAAGGGTTTTAATTTAGGTAAAACATTGATATACAGGATGTGTAACAAACATGTGTATTTACACTATAAAAATCTAGATCCTAAATTCATAACCCTAAAAAATTAAACCCTAAACCTTAAACTCTATACACTAAATTCTAAACACTAACCTAAATTCTAAACCCTACAACCTAAACCCTAACCTTTAAACCCCAAACTAAAACTCTAACCCCTAAATCTAAAAGGCACGTGTAAATTTTATCAAAAATTTTCCCTTTTAATTTTGATGTGTAAGTAAAATAAATTAAATTAAAAATATCGTCATCGTAATAGATCTTTACAATATTTATTCTAATTTAATTGATAAAAATGATTATAGAAAAATCTTGTGAAATGCTCGGCATGTCTCAACAAATAGTAACATGATTTTGATGTTGATCCTTTACTAAATCAATGAATTATGTAATCATGCACAGCATACGGAAGATTTAAGTTTTAAAGGATAAAGTAAATATAATATTTCTTCTATAAAAAGTAAATATAATATTATTTCTAAAGCTTTGATTTAATTTGCTTTTTGAAAGAAAAATAATAGTGGGACATGACAATAATTTAGAGACAATGAGTGGAAAGATGCCATGTTGTACTGATCTTGAACAAACATTATAAATACCGAAAGAATTAAAAAAAAAACAATAAAATTAATAATTATAACATGCCAATTAAGATGCATATAATCTTGTTAGATAAATCTATTCGGTTGATTTCATTTAGTTTGATTGAATTATAATTTAACAATTTTAAAATATAATTATAAAAGATATACTTCATATCCCCCACTAATTTGGTTTTCTATTTTTTTATAACCATCCGTATTCAATACATTTGTTAACTAATATATATTTTGTACTACAGAAATTCATTATGAGAACGATTCTCCCAATACAATTTACTACATAAACAACGTCATGATTTAAACATTGGCATTATATAAAGAATCTAATTTTTTATCTCACTAGACCAATTAATTGTCGGTAATATCGTCTTCTTTGTGGCTAAAGCAAAACCTATTTTCATCTCAATTTTTGTACGAAGATTTTTTTCCATCAAATATATTTAACAATGTGTATTAATATTTAGTACATTGTCCGTGTATTTTTACTGTCCATAATCTATTTAAAACAATTAACATAATAATAATTCATATATATATTATATTTTTATGATTTTTAAACCTAAATATTCAATTTAAAATCTTTATTTACTAAAATGTTGAGGTTCAAATATTTTTTTATCAAAATATTGAGTTTATTATTCACAATAAATTTTTATCGTACGTAAGTGTAAAAATATTATCTAAATGTTGATGTAATCTATTTCATTTCTTATTTTGTTCAGTTTCTTTGTTGCTTAATATAACAAAAAAAAACTTTGAATATAAGTTGTCAACTTTTTGTTACACTAATCTTACCGCACGCAGGTGTTTTATTAAGAACAGTAAACTCGATCTGTTAGTAAATAATGTCTCATTTTGATAATAGATGTCTTAAATTGGATATTTGGGTGAAAAAAACCATATATGTATTTCTACTAAAAAATTATTTTGTAGTATGTTACACGAAAATACACATGTACTGTGAATTTTAATTTACACAAGTTTATTAAATTTAGGTTTATAATTCTATTTAGAGACTTGTATTTTAGAGTTTAAAATTTAAAATTTATGACATAAAGTTTTTTACTTTAAGATTTAAAGTTTTATTTTTAAAAATACACTATCATTTTTTAATATTTAAAATTTACAAATTGAGCAAAATATATTTTATACAATCTGTATATAAAAACAACTAATCGTATATTATTTTTTATGTGGTAGATTTGAAAAAGTAGTGAATTCTTTATAGGCGTAACGTCAAAAAGTGCCTCTAACGTTTGATTGAATATTCATTTTGGCCTCTATTCTTTTTAAATTATTTTAACCCTAGACGTTTATTTTGGGTCAAAATGATCTTTCTGTGGATGAAAGCTGTTAGTCAACTAACATTAAATGGCTTGAAATGATGTGACAAACCTACATGGCAGTGCATGCTGATATAATAGTGTCATATAGACAAATGTGCGGACTTTATAGAATGACACATAAGTTTGATGACGTGTTATTCTGTTAAGTCATTTTAAGTTATTTATCACCGGTTGACTAATAGTTTTCATTCACGGAAGGGTTATTTTAACCAAAATAAAACGTTGAGAATTAAAATAGTTTAAAAAAGTAAAAATTAAAATAATTATTCGATCGAACGATATAAACATTTTTTAATATTATGTTTTTTTATACATTTAGACTCCTTCAAAATGACAAGACAAATAATCTATTTTATAAATAGTTGAAGGTTCAATTAAAAATAAAAATGAAATGAAAGAGCTAATAATAAGTGATGGGCGGCGTTAGCTGGGTCAAACAGAGTGGAATACACTCCAAATATGACTTGGAATAGTGATGAGATTTCAACGCTTTGACCAACCCATCCACATTATTCATATGCAAATTGCGTCTTTTACCCACTATTCTCTGCTCCTCTTCGCGGAAGACTCGTTCTTGTTTTAAAACCAATTTCATCTGTATTTATTGCTATATATAAACATAACATTTATTTTGGGTGCAAAATTCGACAAATTTCTACCCTTCTACTTGTAGCAATTTGGAGGTAGTATTTTTCTAATTTAAAATATTAAAATGTGTATGTATAATTTAAGAATTATATAAAAAAATGAAAACCAAATTATATTGACCATATTTGGTAAATAATATTTTGAGCCAAAATTAAAGATTTGACTAGTCAAATCCGCTAATTTAAATGTTTGGTGAATAGCGGATTGAGGTGAAACCTCTAATTTTGAAAAACAGGTAACATGAGCTTTTTGAAATTAGAAGCTTTGACATAAGAGATGTAAAGACTCTTTTACCCTTAAGAATAAACAAAAATTTTCAAATAGCCTAAATTTAACCTTTTATATTTTAATTTATATTGTGACATTTGTAAGCTAATATTTTTTTTCTTTTTATTCTCACATATTTATATGTGTATTTAAACAACTCACTTATACTTATGATATTACTTATTTTCTTTCAAATATATGATATTAATACATATGCTTCAAATATTATTTAAATTTTAATAATTAATTAAATTATATTAAAAATAACTATATAAATAATAAAATAATATATAAATCCTTCAAATATGCTTAATAATGTTATATTAAAAAATCAATTTTATAATATAATTAATATTAATAGATACAAAATATTGATAACTAATAAATCATTCAAACAAGTATTGAATATAATCATGTTCTATATGTCATTTTGCTTTTTTAAATAATCAAACAACTATCCACTATCAATTAATTTTACCAAACGTTTGTATACAATCCGCTAGTTAAATCAGCTAATGCAATCAGTTATCAGTGGCCCTGTTTGGAAATTAGTGGATAACTGATAGTAGATAGCGGATTACATTAGCTGATAACATTAGCTAATTTAACTAGAGGATTGCATTAGTTGATTATATAGAAGTGTTTGGTAAAATTAACTGATAAATGATAACTGTTTAATTATTTAAACAAGCAAAATGACATATAAGGACGTGATTATATTCAATATTTGTTTGAATAATTTATTAGTTATTAATATTTTGTATTTATTACTATTAATTAGATTATGAAAATTATTTTTTTAATATCATTATTAAGCATATATAAAGGAAGTATATATTAATTTTTTATTTGTGAAATTACCATTTTAATATAATTTTAATCATTATTAAAATTTATTCCCTCTTCACAACGTCGAGATTAAAACTACGGTGGCGTTTGGTTCACAAAATGTAAGATTATCTTTAGGAATAGGATTATCGGAATTTAACATTACCTGACATATTACTAAGAATGTTACATTACCTTGTTTGGTTTGTTTGGCAGGATTACATGATTACAACGTTTGGTTGGGGAATACAAGATCACCTGAATGCATATTTTACTAATTTGTCCTTGTGGTATATTTTATTTTTAACAAGTTAAACGTTCAATGTTAAATTGAAAATATTTGCATGAAAATTTATATAACTATTTTTGTTACACTATTTACATTTTACAAAAAAAATATGTAACATATTATTAATATAATTAATATATTAAATGATGTTCAAATACAACCATATTTTCAACACGAAAAATGATACCACATTTATGTTTATTTAAATGTATGTACAAAATATAGTGCTTCATAGCTTGCATAATTTGGTTATATTCTTCTACCCGTCATTCAAAATTTATGGATTCGAATATGCTTCAATCTCTTGTTCTCTATCAAGCTGAATGAGTAAAGGGTCACTAAGAGTAAACATAATTCTAAACGGGCATGCTGAAATCAATCAACACAAAATACAATGGTAACCATTAGATAATATATTTAAAAATAATATTAGAGATATCATAAATATAATATTAATAAAAATATTTTAAAATTTAAAGTACTTAAATATATATAACATCATTTAAATATTAAATTAATATGAAATAAAAATATTTAATAAATTTACACTCCAAATAATTAACTATCTAGTTAAAAAATTATGATACAAAAGATCTAAATGAAAAAAAAACTAGTTATTTTAGGGGCAATATTGTGCAATTTGGTGGGAATTGAAAAATACATAAGGAAATGTAGGGAAAGGAAATTCCCGCCATTTTCAACAAAAAGTACTATTGTTAGTAATAATTTTTTCTACCCTGGCGAGAATCACTTCAAACCAAATATGAGAATAAGATTCCATAAAAAATCATTACCCTCGGTAATGATATTTTCTGCGAACCAAACGCCTCATAAAAAATTTATCCATAAAATCATCATAATTGATTATTAATTTCTTTTCATTTATAATAATTTAAAATCATTGTTCATCTAATTAAGAATATATAATATTGGAAGCATATCATTTACGAAAACATTGTTTTTATTTCTATATAATTTATATTTTCTTCTAAGTTAAAAAAGATTTTATTAAATTTTAATTATAAAAAATAAAATCTTAGAAAAAGCAAAAATAATTCAGAAACAAAAATAATTTAAAATATTCCTTTTTATAGACAACACATTTTCATGACAAGATTCCGTTATTTACGTATAAATATATATATTATAAAAAGGAGAAAAAAGAAAAAGAAAAAGAAAAAGCAAGAGATTGATTTATGAGCACATAGTAAAAGCAAACCAAACAGCTGTTTCACCACATAAATGAGAGGCAACAACGACATTATCATTCAATGGGGTCCCTTCCTTCACCTCAAATTATTATTATTTACAATAAAAATCTTACAATCCGACAACTCACCCTTCCGTCACCAACCTCCGTTACCTCTTCAAATAATATAAGACTTATTCGATCGACATGAATAAAAAGATTTTAAGTTGATTGAGTTGATAAATTTTATTTTATAATTTAAATTTTATTTAAATTTTTTTGAATCAGGTCTAGATATTAGAGTTTATATTTAAATTTAATTATAAACATAAATAATGTTATCATACTAATTAATTTTAATTGAAATAACTTTTTATAATTATATACAATATATATTTTTTTATATTTTTTTCACATATATATAGGCTCTGTTTGTCAATTAACATATAGCTGATAGAGAATTGCAATAGCTGATAGCTGACTGCATTAGCTGATTTGACTAGAGTATTGTATTAGCTGATTATATAAAAGTGTTTAGTAAGATTAATTGATAACTGATAGCTATTTGATTATTTAAACAAGCAAAATGATACATAATGACATTATTATATTTGGTACTTGTTTGAATAGTTTATTAATTATTAACATTATATATATATTAATATTAATTAGAGTAGAAAAAATAATTTTTTAATATAACATTACTAAGCATATTTGAAAAATATATATAATATTTTATTATTAATATAATTATTTTTAATATAATTTAATCAATTATTAAATATAAATGTGTGAGAATAAAAAGAAAAAATATTAGTTACAAATGTCACAATATAAATACATGTTGGTGAAAATTTAAAATAGAAAAAGTTAAATTAAGGTTATTCGCATATTTTTTTATGATTATTAAGGGTAAAAGTGTTTTAAAACTCTTACGTCAAAATCTCTAATTTAAAAAAGCTCTTATTAGCAGCTTTTTCAAAATTAGATGTTTCACCCCAATTCGCTATTCACCAAACATCAAAATTAGCGGATTTGACTGATCAAACCTCTAATTTTAGCTCAAACCTCTGATATTGACTCAAATCACTGTTTACCAAATAGAACCATATATATATTCAGGCGAAATTGAGGGACTTAAGTCAAACTTGAAAATGATTCACTAATTATTAAAAATTTGAGTTATTCGAATTTTATTTATATAACTCAAAAGTTATTTGATTTTTTTAAGTCGAATTGAGTTTATGAAATTGTGAGTTGAGTCAATACGAGTCAAGTTTTTTCGCGTTGAGTCAAAAAATTCAATATTTTCGAGTCGAGCTGAGTTTTACTGACCCCTAAAGATAAGAACAAGACAAAGAACACCCAACTCATGGTGGCAAATAGGTCATTCGGTTCGAGTCATTTTGATTTTGACTACATTCAGTTTAGGTTCGATTCGGGTCTAATTGGGTTTACGGTGTTTAGGTTCGGGTATCGGGTCGGTTCGAGTCATTTCGGTTCGATTAATGTCGAGTCAGATCAATAGAAGATCGGTCAGTTTCTATCAGGTTTCAAGTCGGGTAAGCTTTTTACTCCCCTATATGGCTTTATAAAGTCAATATATTTGGCTTTTTGGTGAGTTGTACGACAATTCACGTCCCATCTTTCTTTATTTCTTTTAATATATTTTCTTTATTTTGGGTTGCCTTCGATTTGGATCTATTAGATTCAGTTGAAATTGATTCTGATTTATTTCGATTCAACTAAAATTTGGATTTTGGATTACCGTATTCGGGTCAAGTTTGCTGGGTCTCCACCCATTTATAACTTCACTTCACTTAACGGTTTCCGTCACAGCAACCCACCTTTCCCGAGGCCCCCGGCATTGCGGGACCCATCTGACGCGTGAACACATTAACGTAGAAGACCAATTAAACTAACCCGAAAACCCGACTCGGACTCACCTCCTCCCTCTTTTTCCTCTCCATTTCTTTAATTTCCGTCTATATATTTCCCTCCCCTCATCTCTTTAATCAGCAGATTTAAGTCTCAGCAGCAGCAGAGCAGAGCAGAGCAGAAAAACAAAACGGAAAAGAAGAGAGGAATTGGTTTTTTTTAGTGTTTAATTGAGGGAAAATCTTTCAAAAAATCCTTCCTTTTCTCCTTTGATTTCCCCTTAAGAAGAGATCGTAAAAATTTCAAGGGTCCTCTTTCTTTTTTTTGTAAATTCATTTATATAAATCTATCAGTTTATTTTATTTTATTGGTGGTGTTTGGGATTAATTATTATGGGGACTGAAGTTTTACGGCCTCAGGATTGTTTGATCGAACGGATCTGCGTACCACCGACGGCGTTTTCTCGCCGGAGATACGGAAATGGTAGCTTTAATCCTAGTTATTATTATAACCATAACAATAACAATGGAAACGGTAAATTTAACAGGAAATCCGCTCAGAGGAAACGGGCCGTATCAGAGCAGCCGGTTTCGAAGAAATACGGCTCCGTCGATGACTTGAAGACGGTGAGGAACAATGTTATCATGGACAAGGTTACGATCTTGAGACGAGGTGAATCGTTGGATTCGAAGATCAAGAACACCAGCGGTGGTCGGAGGGAAGAGGGTTTGGTTGTTACGGGTACAGATCGGTTGGGTCCGGATCCGGAGATGGTCCCGAAACAGATCAAAATCGTGGATATCAAGTCTTCTGTGACGGGAAGATCCGACGTGTATGCCGGATCTGCTTTCTTCGTCTCTCCGGCGCCGAGTTCTCTTCCTTTGCCTTCTTTCTCGAAGAAGAAAGAGGTTACGGTCGATGATTCAGCTACCAGGGATCTCCGGCGTTTGCTCCGGCTGGATCTCTGAGATCGGAGCCCTTACCCGAATTAGATTTGGATCAGAATAAGCCTCCGCACCTCTCTCATTTCTCAATTGACCGTTTCGTCTCTATTTAGCTATACTCAGAACTTTCACGATCCGATACCCTCCGTGATATTTTTTCAAGTCGGTGGACGGAGGGCGTGAGTTGAGTTTTAAAATGTGAAAAATGGTTTTTCTGCTCCGTTGTGAAAAGAAGTAATGTAAGAGATTTGCAATTTAGCCCCTTTGATATAAAGTAAAGATAAAATTAGGGAGAAATCTGAGCAGATTTCTATTATTACCATGACAATGTGTTAGGACCTTTGTTTTAGTTTGTAGATCAGCCGGAATGTTAAATTCATAAAAAAACGTACAGAAAATGGAGTGTTCAAAAAAAATATTATTAATGATATTTTAAAAAGTAAACTTACATGTATTATTTTTTTAACAAATTATGTTTAATATATACTTGTATTAAAATATAAATTATTTTATAATTTAATTTAACAATACTTGAAATAAATTTATAGTTGTGTTACTTGTGTAATTCTCAAAAAAAAAATATAGTTGTGTAGATTTTTGTTATTTTAATTGAAATTATTGAATATAAAAGATCGAGGATAAATAAATAAATAAATAAATAAAATAGTAAGTAATTGATCAAGATAAAATTTTCATAAATAAATTTAAGGAGAAAATGTCTTTTGCCTGTTTTTATTTGGTTTACTACAAATAGAGGATATGTCTTGAAGACTCAAATTATGATGTGTTCAAAAAAAAAAAAAAACTCAAATTATGTATCTTGAGCTGTCAATCCGTAACTTTTAATCATACGATTAATAATTAATTTAATAGTATGAGACATAAATTTTTTTAAGTAAGATCAGAGTTTTTTTTAAAAATGGCAACTGAATTGTATTAAAAATTATAGAAGATATTATAAATACAATGCATCTAGAAGGGAGAATAATAATGATTAGTCCATCAGAATTTCATACAAAAATTTAAAAGCTTTTTTGAATCTTCTTGTCTTTAATCCAAACGATACGCTTTACAAGATGGAAAAAGAGTGGTAAGCAAACCAAACTATCAGACAGATTGCTCCACTACTCAGGTCTGATTACATCGGCAAACAACCATCATCTGAGAAAAATATATATCTTTCTATGACCACTAACAAAATCGTAATCAGAGATTAGCGCCGTGAAGATCTCTGTACGAGCACCAAACGAGCGCTAAGGTATGTTGAAATCATGCCAAAATAAAAGATGAAACAAAAAAAACAAAGTAAAAACGTGCCACAATAACAGAGGGATCTCGTGCCACAAATGCATAAATTCTTATTAAAAATATAAAAAAATAAAAAAAATAATAAACTTCGGTGGCCGACAACAAATACTAAAATTAGTTGCCGACCACCGTACAATGAAACTAATGAAAATATAGGCTGCGGCAGGTAGAAAAAAAAAACTAGGTTTTAGGTTGTGAAAAATAAGAAGATATATATATATATATATATATATATTATGTAAGATCAGATTATTGAATCTTAGACATTTTGAGTGGAGCAAAATGGGTTTGGAGAGTGATCCCACAATGGACTTTTATAGTATATAATCTGAATTAATCAATTCATTATTAATCAACTAATGAATTAGATATTAAAGATTATTATGTGTTGTTTATCATTAAAAAATTAACTGTTAAAAATTTAAGTACATAATCTAAACTATAAAATATGTCTAGTATATTACTTAAAATTCGATATAATTAAACAATTTGATAAATATAAATTTTAAAAATAATATAATATTAACAAAAAAATAAATTATATTAAAAAGTTCTCATTAAATATCTGCTTATTATTTTCCACATTTTATAAAAAAATCAATCACATGATTTTCATTCTAGATTTGTAAAACACATTTTTTAAAAATAAATTATTGGAATATTAATTTTTTTTTAAATTTCTTTTCAATAAATTATCAAACTAAACCTTACTCTTTTAAGAGGTTGAAATTTTTAACATGCTATGATTACATAATATAAATAATATGTACTAAAATAATTAAAATAAAATATGACAAGTTACATCAAAATATATAATAAGACATAAATACATGAATAGAAAAAGATAACTTTTATTTTTCAACTCCCATGGTGACCATTGATTTAAGAAATGGCGGATCTAGACACCATATTAAGTTGATTTAAAAAATCAAAGTTAAATGAATTAAGTAGGGTCAAGTGAATTAAAATATATTTAATTTTTTTTTTACTTTTAAATTTTTTTATTTTTACAAGAATTATCTAGAATAAAATGGGGTACTTAAATCTGCCCCTAGATTTAAAGCACCTGCAAAGAACATGAAAATGGGCGGTCCTGGTTGAAGTGCAGGATTCCTATGTTGGCTTATGCTGAGTCTCATTGTTTAAGACAAATCTGAGCATTAAAGAGACAAGGTCCCAGCCCGGGAATACCCTTCTGTTTTAGATGTCCTTTGAAACCTTGAGTGGTACATTTCAACATACTTTAACCCAATTGCTCATTCCAATTCATACTTTTACTTTCAAATGGCACTAATCCACTTCAAATGAGGTTAGTTTTTTAAATAGGAATTTAAAAAGAGAGTGGTGTGGAGTGGGACAATTATGATACATACTCTTTTTTTTTTTTTTTACTTTTACAATTATTATTCAACTCCTTTATAATATTTTATGTATCATATTTATATTTTTATTACATATGCTACACATATACACACACTAAAAATCATAGACATGTAATGTTATATATATATATATATATATATATATATATATATATATATATATAGATATGTTATTGTTGATGGTGAGAGTGGGACGATGGAAGTTTTCGGCGTTTTAAGCTGTTCATACAATTCACGTCTTATAGTGTGGGACGAAGAGTCACAGATAGTGGTGGTTAAGGCCGATGAAAATGAAGAGAAGGGTTTTTTTCTTAACACTTAATGTGAAAATAAGCTTCTTTTACTTTTTGTCAGACGGCAGTCTCCCCTTATGGTTATATTGAGGGGCATCTGACGTACTTGTCAAGTCTATGTGTTGTAAGATATGATGGATGCGACAAAATAACCATGTTTGCCAGTTTGTAGGCTTAACTGGTGGGTTAAAGTCAGATTAATTCCATGTTTTTTTTATCAAAGGTGTTGTACCCTCTCGGTGAAGTTACTCTGGAGAATTTGGTATTTCCCTCTCTAGAGAATTTTTTAACAGGTACCTTTTTTGAGAATGGTTAGGGGGTGATGACGGAGAAGTGTCAATTGAAGGACTTGACATGCGATGCTATGCGGGGGAGGGAGGGGGAGATAATAGTGGAGAATGTAGGGGAATATATTAGGTATAATAGTTGCCTCCTAGTCGACAAAATGTCATAAAGTGACATGAGTCGAGACTTGTTATAGAATATTTTTACAATGCAGAAGATGATAAAGGTAGGGCGAAGATAATTCAATGCTCTTTGAAAATTAACTTGGAGCAAAGACAACTCGATGCTCTTTTAATAAATTGGAGCGAAGAGGACTCAATGCTCTTTGAATAAAGTGGAGCAGAAAGAACTTTACTTTGAGAATTATTTTGGGTATTTCGACCCGATTGTCACCTTTAGAAACATATAATATCTTCTAATTTATAGGTAAAGAGGAATAATGAGATATTGACAATTTAAATATTATACAAAATTGATTGCCAATAATTTCATTTTTCTTTTGCTAGTAAAAAAGTGCAATGATTTATACATGTATGATCCTATGAAATAAATATAATACGTAAAATAATTAGAATAAGCAATACAAAACCGATAAATAAACATACAACATTATGACTTTATTTGATAAATAGTGGTTTGAGCTAAAATTAGAGGTTTGAGCTAATATTAGAAGTTAGACCAGTCAAATTCACTAACTTAGATGTTTAGTGAATAGAGGATTGAGGTAAAACTTCTAATTTTGAAAAAGCTGCTAATATGAGCTTTTTGAAATTAGAGGTTTTGACATAGAGTTATAAAGACCATTTTAACTTTAATAATTATAAAAAATATTCAAATAACTCAAATTTTAACATTTTCTATTTTAATTCTTCATCCTCACGTATTTACATTGTGTCATTTGTAAATTAATAGTTTTATTTTTTTATTCTCACACATTTATATTTGTACTTATATTTAATAATTAATTAAATTGTATTAAAATAATTATATAAATAATAAATTAATATATAGATCATTCAAATATGCTTAGTAATGTTACATTAAAATAATTATTTTTCATAATCAAATTAATTAAACAAGTATTGAATATAATCATGTCCTTATATGCCATTTTGCTTGTTTAAATAATCAAATAACTATAAGTTATCAGTTAATTTTATCAAACATTTTTATACAATCCGCTAATCAAATCAACTAATGCAATCAGCTATTAGCTAATTTAATCCGCTGATTTATCCGTTAATTGCAAAACATGGTCTATGCGAATACAATACCTGGATGCATTGAAAATGGATTGCTATGGTTCTTTGGTTTTGGGTTGTGGTTGGTTGTTTTGTTTAGTAATTTCAGCTAGGCATCGGGAGTCCATTTTTTGTGCGAGCGTATCCGTTTGGCGATTGTTTTTGTTGTTGGTTTTTGGGTATGTATTTAGTTTATTGAGTATGTTTTCGGAATGTGTTTGATTATTGAGTATGTATTGGACAAGAGATTCTTTAGTCATTCGTGTCTAGATGGTTTTCAGGGATGTTTTAATTTGTACATAGTTGTGTGTACTCTTTTCCTCTATTTATGTTTAGAGAAGTTTTTAACGAGGCACTCAACGTAAGTCTTGAGCTTGTGTTTCTTAAATCTTTTAATAAAATTACATTTGCGGAGAAAAAAAGTATAATTATGAAAGATAAATACAATATTAATGATGGATTTGGAAAATCCAAGCTGACCACAGATGAAATCCATCACGCCAATTCCCAAAATCCCAAAATCAGCAACCGATGAATGGGCCACTTCAATATTGGTTAACCCAAATGCCCATTGAATTCTTAAAATTTTAGGTTCAGTTTATTTTGAGTTTAGATCATTTTAAGTTTAAAATAATTAAAAACAACAAAAAGATAAATTTAAAAAGAAAAGATAAGTACTGTACCAGTCATACTAGATACTTTCTCTTTATACCAAAGAAAATATCGGTGGTCCATTGTAGGAAGGGTCACTAGGGAGTTGTAAAAACACGAACTAAATAAAATCTCAAAATCAACAATCACCTTTCACGCCTATTCCCGAAGGCAACAATCCGCTACACAGTTATGATTGCATCGGCCAACAACATAAAAGGAGATCAAACTATCCAAAACTACCGACAAACACGAATCAAAAACCAAGCTGTGAGGGTAACCAAACGAACATCAAACGCCTGCAAAAGTAGCCATAAAACGTGCCATAAGGCAGAGACGTGCCATAAAGTCAAATAAAACATGTCACATAGGCGAAGAAAAGCTCAACAAGATATACGAAGAAAAAGAAAACAAAACTAATAGATTCGAATATAAGAAATAGAAAAAAAATATGAATTATTAACGATCGACAACCAACACTAAAACTGATGCCGCGTGCTACCGCCGATTAAGCAAAGAAAAAAATTACTAGGGAGAGACCAAAACAAGCAAGCGTTTTAAGTTTTATGGTTTGATTTGAAACTAATAATATTTGTTTATGCATTCATGGGTAAGAGAAGATACTTAGCAGGTTTTGAGTTCTAAATCCTAACATATACAATCCTTTCTTTTAGCATGTGATTTTCATAAAAGAAATCTTATAATTCAATTCCATACTTGTAATTATAATAATTGAAAGTTGTAACTTAAAAAAAAGAATGTAGTCGAATTAATGCTACGAAACTATCAGAATGGGATGCCTTTTTAATGTAATGAAAATATCAAGAATGGAATCTTCTTTCCCAAGAGCAAAGAGATTACCATTATAGTATTTACCCATTTGAAGAAGCAATCATATGGGAGGTTTGGATGCATTGCATTTAGCCTATGAAACTTTGGATGTTTATTTCTTGGGGGTTTCCCTCAAGCAGGGGTGTGCAAAACTCGACTCGACTTAAAAAAAATTGAATTATTCCACTCGACTAGGCTCGATGCGAAAAACTCAACTCGACTCGAAAAATTTCAAATAAAGTTTGAATTATAAAATAGAAACTCGAATATATCAAAATTTTTAGTAATTAGTATATCAGTTTTCACGTTCGAGTTGAGCCTCTCAATTCTGCCTGATATATATTTCACATATGAAATTATGAAATATATATGTATTATATATGGTTATAGAAAACCGTTTAAATTAGAACTAATTAGTACCATAGCATTATAAAAGTTTACAATTAAACTTGAAAAGAAACTCAAACAATTAGACTCAAAATTCATAAACTCGACTCGAATAAAAAAAATTCAAACAAAATTCAAATTATAAAATATGATTATTCAACTCGACTAATTCAAAATTTTTTGACTCGACTAGGCTGAACTTGATTGAATGCCCACCCCTATCCTTAAGAGTGCAAATGTCTAGGATTAGTTCAGAAATATGATTGATACTGATTGAGCTTTCCTCGAATGATAGTGAATAGTAAATTTTGTGACCCATATTAGGCATGCATTTATCTATAAGAAAAAAAAAAATCTAATTTGGTACACCCACCTTGTGGGTAATTATTTATAAAAAAAATTGGTCAGTTACAAATTTAAAGGGAATTTGATAATACTATGTCATTGTATCGTTCCCATGTTCATGTGTTGGTTCAAAGTATAAATAGTAAGCTAGTAAGTTTTTAAAAATTTTGTCCAAATCTAAGCTTGAACTGGCTCAAATGGCCTATTTAAAATTTTAGCCATCCAATGCTGAATCCTTGATAGTTGACGTGGAACTTTTTAAAATTGTAAAATAAAAAACTATTTTTTTAACGTCCGCACCTTGTCTCAATTTGTTTATTATTAGGACTAAATTATAAAAAAATAAGGTAAAAATACAAAAGATAAAAAATTGTGACTGCGTGTTGTGGAGGCAGGGACGGATGGTGGTGATGGCCAGATGGGGCTTCGGTTCCTCACCCGAAATTTTTGAAGATTTTACATTTTATCCTTTATTGAAAAATTTTAATTTGGTTCTTTCAAAAATTTTAAATTTTTTATTAAGTTTTTGTTTCTTTAAATATTTTTAATTAAGTCCCCTATTAAAATTTTGAAAGTGTCTCATTAAGTCTCAAAATATTTGAAATTTTTAGTTTAGACTTTTAAAACTTTCAAAAAATTTAAATTGGCCCCCCTCAACTTGTTATACCTAGATCTGCCCATGACTGTGGTGGGTATGTTTGGTGTCGATGCATTGTTTATACAGGCTACGATCGTGTTGTTGGTTTCAGCTTGTGTGCATCGAGTATTTTGGGTAATTTGCTCTAGCTTTGGTGTTTTGTTCTTTTAATATTATCATGTTGTATTTTTTTTCTCCATCATAAGTTTATGGAAGTTTTTAATGAGGCGTATGGCAACATTCATTTGTATGATTTTTTACTCTAATAAAATTATACTTGCTGATAAAAAATAGAAAATTAGAACATAGGTAAAAAACTATTAAATTATTTAAAAATACAAAAAACTATAAAAAAGTAAAAAGGTTAAAATAACTATAAAAAATTAAAAAATGCATCAATTTTTCTAAAATAATCTGATCTAAAAAATAGTTGTACAAGGAACAGTTGTTACACAGCTGAATCACATACGTCCCATGCAAAATCTAAAGATTTGTCAGTTTGGTAAAAATAACGGAAACCTTGTGGATTCCAATGGAAGTAGTTCAACAAATGAAGTTTATGTCAGTTCGAATGGTGCCTCAGATAGTGTCCAGTTATTTACTTCAGCTGGCAATGCACTGACTGAGATATGAATATGGCTTTTTGTTTCTTAATATAATCACCAATATTAACTTATTAGGTGCTGTTGAAGTTCATTATTATGAGGTGAAACTCTCAGTTTAATTTGTTTCGTTCACAATGTTAAATTCGAACTTCTGACATTGATTAAAAGATTTAGTACTTTATCTCATTAGATCAATCTATTTTTGTGAATATTAACTTTTCTAAAACGTAATTGCGTAAATTGAGTTTTAATCATAAAATTTGTGTTTATAACAATTTGTATTGTGATTAGGGACAAATATCCTCCGCACATTTTCAGTGTCTCTTTTTATGCCCACTACTAAATTTTTTTTATTTTAAGCCCTAAACCATAAACCCTAAATCCTAAAAATACATTATACCGCTAACTCCTTAAACACTAACCTTAAACCTTAACCCTAAACTCAAAACCTCTATCCTAATTTTTTTTTAGCAAGAGACTAATGAGAGCATAAACATAAGCACTGATATAGGGCAGAAAATTTCTATTAGATGTGTATGCTTCTATTTATTTCATTGGAAAAAAACATGATACAGTACAATATTTGGCAAAGCTTTAGAAGAGTAACAACACTAATTTTACGTACAAGCAACCCCCTCTAACTCCCCCCATCCCCCAAATTTCTCTTTATATATACTCCTCAAACTTTGCCTAAAGGATTCACTCAAAACCCTCATTCTTTTCTCCGATTTCCAAACCAAAACTAAAGTTTCTTCACGTCCGGAAATGGCTAACTCCAACACTTCTTCCTCATCAAACGCCTCGTTCTCGGACAAAACATTTTCAGGTCTCGGCAACCTCGTTAAGCTCCTCCCTACAGCAACCGTCTTCATCTTCCAATTCCTCAACCCTGTCTTAACCAACAATGGACAATGCAGCCCTGTGAACAAGGTCCTCACCAGCATCCTCATTGCCCTCTGTGGCTTCTCTTGTGCGGTCTCTTGCTTCACAGACAGTTACAGAGGCAGTGATGGCTTAGTTCATTACGGTATTGCCACGGTTAACGGTCTTTGGCTGTTTTCGGATTCGGGTTCGGGTTTGGTAAACTTGTCGAGCTACAAATTGAGGATCGGTGACTTTGTTCATGCGTTTTTTTCTATCGTTGTCTTTGCTGCCTTGTCTTTGTTGGATACTGACACCGTACGTTGTTTCTATCCGTCTTTTGAATCAACCGAGAAGGCTTTGCTGATGAGTTTGCCTCCGGTTATCGGAGCGATTTCCGGTACCGTTTTCATGGCATTCCCTAACAGTCGCCATGGGATAGGTTACCCTCCGACTGATTACTCCTAATTTGGCTTCGGGCATGAAACAAAACAAAATAATTGGTTATAGATTGCTAGAGAGAATTTTTATGTTTTATGTAACCTTTTCTTTGTATCAAGGGTTTGATTACGTTGACAAAAAATCAAAGGATGTTAAGTGTATAGATAATAGAATCATACTTGAATTCTGTACGGACAAACGACGATGGTTCAAAGATTTAAAACGCTATGTACAATTTATTAATATGTAGCCTTTAATTTTTTAAAAACAAAATGTTTGCTTACTTATGCATATGGTACACTGATTTTTTAATAAAAAATAAGTCTAATAAGACTCAAAATTGATCAAGTAAAACATTATTTTACTTTTTCTATGCAATTTTATCATTAGTCCAGAATTAATCTTCTGCTTTATCCCTTGTAAATATTTAACTTAATTCGTTTTGAGCATTTCTTTTCTTGGGACACGGTATGTCGCTCTCATTATACGTGTTCAGAGCCACCCTTTGTATGTATGCATACATGTATGTATTATTAAGTTTGTTGTGTCATAATCTTTCTTTTCCTGATTTATGAGATAATTATATTTTCTTAACTTTATATTATAACCTTTATAGAAAGAAAGTAGTGCTCATGGCCCCGATCAACTAATCGATAATGGGCTTGATCAGTTGAGCGTAGTCAGGGCCATCATTGAGGCTAACAATGTTGCGGAGAAAGTTGCTGGAAGGGTTAGCAAGGATGCAAGTTTTGGCCTTAGCTGATTGTGAAGCATCACGGTTTTCTTCGATAACCTCCACCGAACGGTTACCCATCTGCAAAAACCAAACAAACAAGAGAATGAGAAATAATTGAGACAAATTAAACCAAAAATTAAGTGGAGATAAGATAATACCTTCTGTGGAGGATCGTTATCAGGCTCAACCGTTTTACCTTCTAACTCGATATCCGATTCGATAATCTCATCTTCTTCTTTCTCTTCTTCTACATTAATTTTTTCACCTCCATCCGTCATTTCCTCGTCACTTTCCTCCGCCACATAACTCTTCTAGAAATCAAAATCCTCATTTAGATTAGTAATTTCAGTTTTACAAAAAAAAGGAAGGAGATAAATGCGACAGCTATCAGATGAGGATGGAATCTTTGCTCCGAGACTGATTAGGGATGGCAGACGGGTATAGTTTCGCGGATTTCGCACCGCACCTGCCCCAGTTAGGGTGGAGATGTGCATGAGTTTGGTGGGTAGTGGACGGGTGTGGATGTAAAAAGTTATACCCATTGTGGGTAGTGGGTAGGTAATGGGTTTGAGACCTTACCCGCACCGCATCCGCCCGCCCACTAACTACCCACCATATGAATTTTGGACCATTTATATTTGTAGACTTTAATTATGCCTTTTATTATGGTGTTTTATGTACTAAGATATTAGTTTGTCTTAAAATCTACACTAATCCTTAAGTTTGTAGACTTTGAATCAATTAATTTAGTTTGGAAAAATGATGGTTTATATTCAAGCTTGTATTCATTGTTTAAGATCGAGCTTGAATTAATTAGGTTGTAATTTTGTAATATGTGTGGTTAAGTAAAATTTATATAAGTGTAAATATGCTTTAGTTAAGTTAACTATAGTTAATTAGTTAGCTGTAGTTAAATTTATACCGGTGGATGTCTAGTTGGGTAGTGGGTGTGGGGATGAATTTGAGAATATACCCACGTGGGCGGATGTGGATTTGAAAATTGTACCCGTCGTGAGTGGTGGGTAGGTGATGGATATGAAAATTTTAGGTGGGTATGGGGATGGGGGTATCCGCACCCGCCCCGCACGTTTGTCATCCCTAAGACTGATGAATAGTGAGGATTTTTATTCTTCCACCACATAACTCTTCGTTGCAGATCGTTGCTGCCAAAGTACCCAAGGGACAACTGGAACCACCGCCGGCGAGAGAGTGGCTAGAGAGAAACAGAGATTTAGGGATTTGGTATTTAGAGATCGTGTCCGAGGAAGAGTAATAGACAAATGAAAACTATTACCGCTTTTGCCATACCAAACGCCAATCGCGGCATTTGACAAAACAAACGCCACTAAATCACTCACTTTTATCAGTGTTTTTTATAAAACGCCACTTTATATCAGTCTATAGCGGCATTTTATTTCTAAACGCCTCGAAATTTGCCATTTTGTGACGTTTTTTTTCTTTAAACGTCGTTGTATGTACAAAACTAGCGGCGTTTGTTCTAAAAACGTCGCGAGAAACGCCGCTATATATCAAACTTGGTGTAGTGTATTACTGAGCTTTTCCAAGCTCACGTTGTTTTTACCACCGCCGGTTAGAAGAAATCAATCATGGTATAGTGATCGACATTAGTGTTTGAAGTTCTCTCAGCGTTGCTTTCGGAGTACAATGCTGGTATAGTTAGCGGGCATGTATGTCGTGTATTGTTTTAAGTTAGTGTCTGTAATATACTTTCTGAACTACTGTTATATGTTTAAACGATTTTCTGAAATGGTATGTTAAGCATAATTTTGTTTTACAGATTTAAATGTATAAAAATATTTACTTGGTTTTTTTTTACAGTAAGTCACTTTTGTGACCCGAATGTGACACCTCAGATCAGATTGGACTACCCGTATCGGTCCGGAGATGTTACATTTAAAAAATCATTTATATTTAGAATTTTCTTGATAAGTGACGGGTCATGACATTAGGTTAAGAGAGAACAACTCTAATTCTCAGACTTTAAATAGATTTTATTTCTACATTTAGGTTAGATTCTCTTCAAATGTTTGCACCTGAGACGGCCCATGGCCTGAGTAAGCTCAAGTCTGCATTCGCTCTTGAACACAAGTGTTGTGAAAAAGTGTGATATGTTATTTTTTGAACTAATAAAGTTTTTAGCTTTATTGAACAAAGAAAATACAAAATATTGCAAGGCGATTATAGCAAAGCAATAGTAGACTAATTACATTAATCAATATATTTCTTAAAACCATTAAATTGTACAAATTAGTCATTAAAAATAAACTGGGATCATACAAAAATAAAATAAAAATCTAACAAAACATCTCAAAAAATGATAGATACAAGCAAACATCATTGTTGTCGGTGAAAGATAATCATTATCAACACTAACATAAAAATATATATAAAAATAAGAAATGTAATTTTGAGGGGAATTTTTTTTTTGTGAGGAGAGTTAATTGTTTTATCTGTACGAAAGTTAAGAGTTTAGTAGGATACCATTTTTTTTTTATCTTTTTGGGATCGTGGAGGTAGACCAAAGGCAAGGACGAAGCTAGAAAAATATTTTAGGGGCACAAATTTAAATTATAAAATTTTGAAAGACTAAAATAAAATTTAAAATTTTATCATTATTTTAGCTTATATTTATATAATTTTAACTGGACTAATTTTATCATTTGGAGGGGCAAAAGTGAAAATTTGCCATGTCTTAACTTTAGAATATTAAACTTATAGGGGACTAAAGCTAACATTTAACCATTTAGGAGTATGGCCTCGGGCACGACTCACGTCCGGTTGGTCAGAGCTGCTCACCTGTTCTCATCCTCTTCTTTCCTTATGTCCCGAGTTCAAGACCCAGCAAGAGCATCTATACCCTTAGAGTCTCCCATTCCCCCTCTAGGTAGAATTAGAAGTACTATTTGTCAAAAAACTAGCTGTTTATTTATTAAACCCGTGGACTGGTGGTAAATGATGATGTATTTTATTTAGATAACTCAAGTTCGACCACCATGTGTGCACGGTGTGTATGCGTTATTAAAGGGCTAAGAAAATATTGAATAGATACCACATTCTAATCACACCAGCATATTAAAAAAACAAACAGTTTATTTTGACCACTAAACTATGCATTTTACCAATTTGAACATTACACTTTTAAAATTGTTTCAATCAAACCATCGACGGTTAACTTTTGACGAAAATAATGACGCGGAAGTTAATTAAATTTGCATAATTATACATTTAGTCCTCCTTACTTACAAATCTTATCAATTTAGTTTTAATTTTAATTAAATTCAACAAATTAATCATCCAAACAAATGTGACTTGTATATATTTTAAACAGTAATCAAAGCAAGATTTAAAACAAAAATAGTTTTAATATTTTTATTTTCTAAAACTACATTCAATATTTTTTTCATTTCCACTTTTTTTATTTTTTATAATTACATACATAATCATTGATTTTTTTCACTTAATTAATAATCTTAAAATTTTATATTTTATATAAAATTACTTCTACATATGTAATTGAAGTATATTTTATTAATTGGTTAAAAATCAAATATAATTTAGTTTTTTTTATTTACATAAAATTTTATTTTTATCTTTAATAAAAATATATTTTATGTTTTTAAGAAAATTATATTTTTATTAAAAAATTTAAAAGTATATTAAAAAGTACATTTTAACAATTAAAAAATAAAAATATATAACATACTTCAATTTTTATTTTTTAATATTTTTAATAAAAATAATACATATTTTTATTAAATATAATTTTATTAAAATATAGTTTTTATTAAAAATAAAAATATATATTAATAAAAAATAAAACTAAAGAGTATTTTGATTTTAACCAATATATAAAATATACTTCACTTACATATGTAGAAGTATATTTATAGAGAAATATAAAATTTTAAAATTATTAATAAAATAAAAAAATATTCAATGATTATATATATGTAATTGTAAAAATAAAAAGTGAAAATAAAAATACATTGAATTTAGTTTTTAAGAAATAAAAATTTTAAACCTAATTTTATTTTAAATCTTATATTGACTACATTTTAATATATATATATATATGTTAATCAGTTGTTGGGTTTGATTTAATTGTTTGGACACATTTATATTTCCCAAGAAGTCAGGGGTTTGAGTTTCCTTTCTATCACTTTTATTTCCTTTATTTTCATTGTATTAACTATTAGGAGTCTTCAAAACAGGTACCCAAAATTTTGAGTACTCATATTTTTAGATATTAAAACTATTGACTTGTGACCCGAATTATAAGTATCGAGTACCTACAATAATTAGGTACTTGTAATTTTGGATCACATGATATCCAGATTAAAAAATTTCAAATTCTTCTTCTAAAAGATAAAATTTAGAGTAATTTAAAGGACAAACTTAAAGTTCAAATGACATAATAACATAATTCAAACATAAATTTAGAAATCCAAATTATACAATTAAAAGATAAAACTTAAAATTTCAAAACAATGGTGATTGATTAAATATCAATGATTATTAAAAAAAATAATCAAATATGACAATATGAATATTAATGACAATATAACACTTAGAGTTGGGCATTAGTCAAAAGAATTTTGAGTTAGTTGAATTAAAATAGTTTTATTTTATAACTTAAACTTTATTTGAATTTTTTTCAAGTTGTATAGAGTTTTTTTGGAAATTCAAGCCCAATTCAATTTTCTGTTCAAATTTAATTCTAAAACATTTATAATGTTATGATACTAATTAGTTATAATTTAAACGATTTTATATAACCATATACAATACACATATTTCTTCATTTTTTCATATGTGACGCAGGATTGAAAGACTCGAGTCGAACTTAAAAATTGATCAATTAATTACTAAAAATTTTGAGTTACTCGAGTTATTTCGAATTTTCATTTTATAACTCAAACTTTATTTAAAATTTTGAGTCGAGTTTATAAAATTACGAGTCGAGTCAAGATGAATCGAGTATTTTTGCATCGATTAGAATTTAATAATTTAATTTTTTTTGAGTCGAATCAAGTTTTACCCGTTCTTAATAACACTATTTCAAAACCTTAAGCAATTCTATTTCCATATAATTAAACGGCAGTATAACAGCATGATGTAATTCTATGTAATTAAACAAATTAAATAAATTAAATGATGTAACAAATTAAATGAGTTGACAGGGGAGTCCAACTGAACGAAGGCTCGTTTTGACCAGGGGAAGCAGTTGGAAAAAGCTTCCAAACTCTAATTAATTAAGTTGCCTTTGATTGTTAGTTTGTTAGGTATACCATAAATAAGATCTATTCAGTTGTCACGTCGTTATGTTTATCTAAAATTAACCATAAATGATTTGATTAAATTTATTTTAAAAGTTTAATAATTTAATTGATAAAATTTACAATTAAGTGGTTAAAATAAAATTAGACTAATAATTAAAAATAAATATTATTTTATAATTACCTTTACACTATTAAAAAAATCAGATTAATAATTGAATGGTTTTGGATGTAATTTACCTTTAACGCTTATAGATATTAGTCTCCTATTATTTTATTTTGGGTAAGTAGATTGGTAGTTAGACATCTCCTTCGGTTAGAAATTAGATTGATTTCACTTTCATACTTTTAAATTATTCGGGTGTAAGAAAAAAAATCACTTCTTACAAATATTAAAAGTAAAAAATAGTAGTATTTTTAGCATTTTTAATTCAGTCTCATGATAATATATGCTCTTTTTGTAATTTTTCATAAACTCACATACACCTTAAAGACATAACTGTTCGAATTGAGTCTCTTAAAGAGAACAACATTTATTTTTTCAACTGATATCATTTTTGGTTTTAAAAAATAATAATAACTTATTATTTAAGGATTTGTATATTGAAAATAATACCAAGTTTGAACCCAACATATGTTGCATATTATTTTTTTTGAAAAATACTTTGATACACATACCGTATAAACTTTAGTTTACACGTGTCTTTTAGTTTTAAGGGTTAGGGTTTTAGTTTAGGCTTTAAGGTTTAGGGGTTTAGGTTGTAGGGTTTAGAATTTAAGTTTAGTGTATAAGGGGTTTAGGTTTAGGGTTTAGTTTTTTAGGGTTAGGGTTAGGGTTAGGAATTTAGGATTTGGGTTTTTATAGTGTAAATACACAGACTTGTGTAAAATTAATTTTACACAGGCTTGTGTATCAAAGTTTTACCCTTATTTTTTTAATAATCTTAAGGTGATTACAAGGTAGTATCTGTTCATACTTTTCTTAATCCTTTGATGTGCTATACACCTTGCAGACAAAGTGCATTGAACCTAGATCTCCTAAGATGAATATCATACTCTTTTCCACTGAGACTATATAGCAATAGAAATGATTTAAGCTAAGCTTAGTGTTGTTTTCGATAACAATTTGCTAACAAATTAATAAAAATTTCAAAACTAAGCAAAATGCAAAGCGTTATATGTATAATCTAGTTATAAAATATAAATATTTTTAGTTTACACTGATTTTGAAGTATTAAAGGATTGTAAATTGATTATTGAGACTAAAAGTTAAAAATGAAAATAATTTTAAAGAAAAAAATGAGAGGTAAATAATGTCGATCATAAATTTATGGCATAAAGTTAAAAAAAACCCCAACGTTTGACTAAATAGTTATTTTGACCCATATTTATTTTTTGGAGCAATTCAACCCTTAACATTTTATTTTGGGTCAAAATAGCCTCTCTGCAGATAAAAATTGTTAAAAAATTGACAGTAAGCAGTTTGAAATGACTTGACAGAATGATAAGTCAGCAGAAAAAATTATTTTATATTTTATATAATTTTATAAAATTATTTTTTGACTGATATAACGTTTTTTCAAGTCAATACATTTGTCTATATGATATTACATGTCAGCATGCACTGCCATATAGGTTTGTCACGTCATTTCAAGCCATTTATGTCAGTTGACTGACAATTTTCATCCGCAGAAGGGTCATTTTGACTCAAAATGAAATGTTTAGGGTTGAATTGCTCCAAAAAAATATGGACTAAAGTGACTATTTAGTCAAAAATTTGGGGCATTTTTTGACTTTATGCCTAAATTTATACTTATTTAATAGTCCAAAATAGATGATTTTTTTTTAAATTACACTATAAGTGAATCGTACCCTATTTTCAATCTATCAACTATTTTTTTCTTCCGAAAACAACTTGCTAACAAAGCTAATAATGTTTAATATTAAGGTAGACGCAAAGTGTTACGTTTCTAAACATCATATTATCATCATTGGTCTCTCGCTTTCAACATCTCATTGAATTTTACGTGTTTGCAATCTTTCAATCTTGAGATGAATTTATGATTTTTTTTTCGAATAAAAAGTAGATTATAAATTTTAAAGGTTAAATTTACATGGATGCAATTCTTTTAACTTATAATTTTATATTTTTTTAAAAAATTAAATTAAATTTTTATCATTTGAGTAAAATATAATTTTATCGTAAGTAAAAATTTTAAAATTTAGAAGGACTAAAACCGATATGCCATTTAAAAGGACTAAATCTCAGTATATGTATGTATTGTTTATCCATTATTCGTATTTTATATTATTTGTTTTTAATTACGATATTTATATATATACATGAACTTTAATTAAACATGTAATGTGATACATGAACTATGATTTATTGTAATTATGTAATGAAACTTTTGTTTTTTGTATAATTTTTTTAATCGATAAGTATGATTTTATTGAAATGAAGAATCATACAAAACACTAGCATGTGCCTCGTTAAAAATTCCTTAAATTTAATCCGATGAAAAAAATACACATACTAGCCTAAGGAAGCAAAAGCGAACAATACACGACGGACAAGAAAAGGGGCAGATGCAAAAGCGCATGAAAACACACCCGCTATCAACCAACTCGATTGCGAATTCTGCCTCCAAATTGCAACATATTGTTTGTTAAGACGCCACAATGTCGCAGACCAACGTTTATAGTCATCACCATGTGCCATGAACGAATATACGATCGCAATCGTAATTCAAATTCCTAATTTAATGTCTAATTTTTAGGCCACTAAAATTTCAGAAACGGCCCTATATATATATATATCTCCAAGTTCGTTAGATACAATGTAAAATTGTGATCTTTAAATTTTATATAATTTTGTTTATATTCGTAGATGATTAACCTAAACTCATCAAGATTCGTTACCATCTTTGATTTTTTTAAGAAAATATATGTTATTTTTATTTAAAATTAATAGTAATTTATTTATTTATTTGCTACAAACTCACACACCCACATACCACATTACAATCTTATGACTCGAATTCTCAACCTAAGCTGAGATTGAATTCATGTTCATCACAAAGTTCACTTATCTATGTTTAAAAGTTTAATGTATGAGTTGTTTTTTTATACACGAGTTTTTTAAAACTATTTTATACAAATTGTTTGTTTTAAGCTTAAACCTTAAAATACAAACGCTAAATCTTAATTAAAACTCATAAATCTTAAAATTGACAGACTTGAATGTCGTTCCTACACAAAACTGAGTTTAATTCACTAAATGTGAAAAATTCAATAACAAATACACTTAGAAGCTCCTTAATCTGAACAAATTGCGAGCTCTTATTTTTGTAATTTTATCACTGGTATATATATAGTAGACTAAAGTGATATTCTTAAAATGTAATTATATATATATATATATAACTTAAGCTATCATAAACATAAATTACAAATATATAAATTTAAATTTATCTTTTTAAATATTAATTTCGCATACAAGTAAAAGTTTCAAAAACTAATAAAACATTTTTTAATATAGAAGGAGAAGAAACTAGTAGCTAATTAATTTAGTTGTTGAAGGGAAGCTACATCCTGTATCGAAATGGCAGCGTCCACGCTAACTTTATCTCCCAGTCCCGATCAACCATGGCTACAATACTCGGCAACAGAGATGATCAAATTTCTTGTGGATTTCCATGAACCAATGGATCGAATGCTTCCATGCTATCTATCTCGACCACGACACGATGTATACTCAAACTCCTCGTTGTCGCCAGGCCTTCATAAATCTCTCATAGCTCCACATCCAGTACCTCCGGATCCCGACTTACCTCACCACATGTCGAAAAAATAATGAAACATTGATAATATATATATAGCCCCTCTATTTTTTATAGTATTTTCAAATAAGAATAAAATAAGAAAAAATACACTAGAGGGATTCAAAATTAGATCTTCCTTCCAAAGTTTTGAATCGATGATTTTGAAAATTTTCAACAATCCCACGTAATATTTTAAATACTTTTAGACTTCTACTCTATCCAATAAATAAATGTGAATTCCTACTAATTTACTCAACATTTTAAGAGTTTTTTCTACAAATTGTGTCGATATATGTTACTATAATTTTATTTCGTTTTCTTTGCAAGAAAATCTCAACGAAGATTTTGTCCAAAAAACACGTTATAGATCTACATTTACTCCATAAAGTCACATAGAGACATACATGATTTTACTTTCGATAATTGATCTCCTAAATAAATTGTCTAATTCTGCCATTGTGCACATGAAAGAAGGGATGGAATGGGGGCTAGAGGCGACTGTCGTCACACTGAAAATTTGAAATTCGTATATGATTTAGAAAATATTTAGATATTTTCTATGTATTTTCTATTGAAAATCTATTTTAGCCCCTAAAATTTTATAGTTTCGCCCCTAATATGAAGTCATGTGTGAAAGCCGCATGTAGATGCAATTTTTGCTGCTTTATCTCTACATAGATCACATAAATTATGAAAAAAGAAGAAGCTAGAAATAGTGACACTTAACGGTAATAAAAATATTACTTACAATATCATGTGTCTTGTTGTAACATTGAAAGCCAAAATTATTACTTACAATATCATAGTGCTTCAAAATCCCTAAGAAAATGTGTGAAGTTAATATTGTAATGGAAAGGGGTAGTAGTGGCAGCATCAAAAGGAAATATTCAGTTGGTTAGTTATTCCCCAAAAAAACTTGCTAACAAATCTTAGAATTTTTCAATTCTAAGCGAAATGCAAAGTGTTACGTTTCTAACTATTATATTATCAATCATTACTCCCTATGCAAATACGCATTTATCTCTTTGAATATATCATTGAGTTTTACGTGAAAGCAATCCCTTATGTCTATTTATATATTGTTTATACAATTTACTTAGACTTCTAAACTAAGTGTGTGTTTTAATAACCGTATGATTTTATTTCGAAGCATGAAAATTCATACAAAATATGATTGGATGTCTCGTTAAAAACTTCGTTATAGCCTATATAGGAAAAAGAATACCAACGATAATATTAGATGGCGTAAGATACTAAGCAAGCAGATTAACAAACATCCAAAAACGTAAAACACCAACAATAACAATCCCAAATAAAAGACCCATGTTGTGGCACAGCACAATCAAGCTACATATCAGCAAAAAAAAACTAAGTGTAACTAAGTGTGTTGGGTTGATTTTATATCAAGTTAATTCGGATTGGATTAATTTTGTGTATTGAGAGGATACATTTTGATTTTATGAAATTTAGATTATTGCATATTTGGAGTATTTAAAGTTCGGGTTAATTTTGGGTTTATAGTATTTTGAATTTAGGTTATTTAGGTAGGAATTATTTAAGGTGTATTTGGTTCACATAATGTAAGATTACTCTATAGGGAGAACGCTCTCAAACCAAACAAGAGAATGTTATTTTGGAAAAAATTATTACCCCTAGTAATAACTTTTTCCGTGAACCAAACGCGTCCTTAGAGTTTGTGTCATTCTTGATCCGAGTTATTTAGATTTACAGGTCTAATTTTTCAAGTTCAGATTATCCGAGGTTGGAATCATTTCAAGTTTGAATTATTTTAAAATTAAGTCATGTTTTGTCAGAATCATTTTTGGGTTTGAGATAGTTGAACTTTTATGATCAAATTGAACTGAGTCAAATTTTAATTAAAATTTATCCGGTCAGATTTTCAAAATTAGGTTGGAATTTACAGCTATATGTATGTGTGTTATTTTAAATTTTGTATTAAATAAATAATTTTATACATTCTAAAAACAAATATTAAGATTCGAATTTACATAAAAATGAAACTAACAGTAGCATATGGGTAAATTTAATTATTCTTTAATCAGTTACTCAAATTCTGCCTATAAATATAGACAAACAGCAATCTTATACAACACTGAAACCTGGGGAGAACAAAAAAAAACAAACTCTGTTCCTTTTTGTTTTTGGTTCTAAAAAATTCTCAGTTCTTCAAATCTAAACAGTTCCAACATGGCAATCCATTTGTTATGTTCCAAAATGGGCAACCTCGTCAAGTTCCTTCCGACAGGAACCGTCTTTCTTTTCAACTTCTTAAACCCTATTGTCACTGACTATGGCAACTGCAAAAATCAACTCAACAAGCCCTTAGCCGCCAGTCTCATTACCCTTTGCGGCTTCTCCTGCATTTTCAGCTGCTTTACCGACAGTTACAAAGACGGCGACGGCAAAACCCGTTATGGGATCGCGACTTTTAAGGGTCTTTGGCCGTCGACACCGTCGGAATCAGTGAATCTGTCTAGCTATAAACTTCGGTTTAGCGACTTGGTTCACGCTTTCTTTTCGTCGATCGTCTTCGCGGTTTTAGTCCTTCTAGAACCGAACACTGTGAAGTGTTTTTATCCGTCATTGTCGACGAATTCCATGGCCTTAATCTGCCTGACCGTATTGCCTCCGATTACACTCATGGTTTCATTGGCCTTCATATGTGTCCCTAACAAACGCCATGGCATTGGGTACCCTTCCATTGAACATTCTTCAAATAAGACCGATTTGCTTCTTCCTAATTAAGTTAAGGCGTTGATTAATACCGAGTATATAGAGAGAGAGATGGGATCCACTTACGCTACGTAAAACTAATTACATCTTTTTTGGACAATTGGATGAAGGTAAAAATAGTTGAGATTATTTTCTTATCTTTTTTTTCCTGTGACAATCTTCATATCTTTTTATTGATAATCTCATTCATTTATTTACCTTCATCAAATGGTTCAAAAAATGTGTAAAACTTTTAAGTTTTACATAATGTAAGAGGATCATATATATATATATATATATATATATATATATATATGATCATTTACTGATGTATTTTAGTTTTTAATTTACAATGAATTTTGAAAACAAATGCTTTAAGACTATCACGTAAAGTTAAAAACTTGTAATTTATAGTAATTTCTTTTAGTTTAATGATGAATTTTATTTGTCAACTGTAAAATATAACACTGATAATCTTCTCGTCAAACCGTAAACCTGAAAATTAATAGTTCGATATCTTTTTTTAAAGAAAGTAGTTCAATAATGGCTTAAACCAAAAAACAGCCTTCAAACTATGTTTTTTTCCAGTTTTTGGCCCTTAAACTATGATTTGGGCAAAATAGGCCCTTATACTATCATTTTTGGTCACTTTAAGTCCCTACTACGATTTGGGCAAAATAAGCCCTTAAACTATCATTTTTTGTCACTTTTAAGTCCATGTTTACAAAAATATCATTTTATAGGCTTTTCTAACATATTTAAATATTTATGTTCTTTTTAAATTTTAAAATATGGAGTATCAAAATAAGCCCCTAAACTATTATTTCTGGTCATTTTAAGTCCGATAGTTATTTAAGTCAAAAGAAAATTATTTCGACTAATAAGATGTTAACACATCACAAAGATTTTTTGACCAATTGATAGTTTTGGGGACTAAAAGAAGAAAAATGACATAGTTTAGGTACTTATTTTGACCAAAAAATAGTTTAGGGACTTAAAGTGACTAAAAATGATAGTTTAAGGGCCTATTTTGCCCAAATCATAATTTAAGGACTAAAAGCAAAAAAAAATAGTTTGAGGGCTGTTTTTTGGTTTAAGCTTTCAAAATTTTATATAGAAGTAATTAGTAAAAATCAATGCTTCATCAATTTATGTAAACAAATTAACAATAACCAATAATTCAAGTGCTCATGTTTACCGAAATTGAACTAACTTTTCATATTTTTTTTGGGTATTGAAGACCGAATTCTAATAAATTAGAGTAAAGAGAAAAACTTGTAAGATAAAGAAATAAAATTTATAATAAATACAAAATGTATAAAATGTAAAAGGTATTGTCAAGTCATTCTGTAAAATCAGTAAATTTGTTTATATGACACTGCTATGTCAATATACACTGTCATGTATGTTTGTCACGTCATTTAAAGATATTTAATGCTAGTTGACTAACAGTTTTCATACAAGGAGAGGTCATTTTGGACCAAAATAAAACGTTGAGGGTTAAAATACTTAAAAAAAATATAGGCCAAAATGACCATTCAGTCAAACGTTAGATTTTTTTTTTCACATTACGCCTTCTTAATTTGCCACCATTTTCGAATTCTACAATAATTTAAAGGATAATATTTAGCAAAGAAAATAATGCAATGGTAATTAGAATATATTTAAATATTATCACACATAATGAAACTTAAACTAAATATTTACATAGAATGAAATCAAACATTCAATCCGAAAATTCTCAAATTCTTAATCTTGCTATCAAACCAAGTATCATTGACGAGTTACTACCTCTATGCCCGTTTCTGAGATTTTGGTGGCTTACAGGTAAACTTAAAAATTAGGCTTTTATAATAAATATTGAAAAAAAAAATTAAGACTAGTCCCCTAATAACAAGTATCAGAAAAAAATAGACCCCTAATAACAAGTATTGCAATAAATTGGACCTATAATAACAAATATTAAAAAATTAAAATTTAAGAGTAGGTCTAATAACAAATATTAAAAAAATTAGGTCCCTAATAAAAAGTATTTAAAGAAATTAAATTTTAATAGTTGACCCCTAATAATAAATATTAAAAGTTTGAATCCTAATAATAAATATTGAAAAAAAATAAATCATGATTAAAATTAAACACTTATAATTATAAATAGTAGGCTCTGGATAGGGTTAGGCCCTGGGCTATATCCCTTTAGGCTATATCCCTTTAGGCCCACCCTCAGGGAAGACTGTGGCTACATCCTCGATGTTTTTTTTCTACAAAGGTAGAGATTTAGTTTTATTTAGAAAAATCAAAACAAAATTTAGGAAAAATTCAAACAAGGGAAAAATCGAAGTTTCTTTTCATAATGGTTATAAATTATTTTGAATAAAGATAAATTTAACACTTATGTTTTTAAAAAAATGGCTCTTAATTTTTTAGTTAACTTTGAATTTTAAACTTTAAAAAAGTCAAATCATTTTTAACGAATATGTTAAATAAAATTTAAATATTTAAAGTGGCAATCCATGTATTAGTCAAGACGTACTTCATGTTAATATAAAATATTATGTCTTATATGTTACATCAATAAATAATTTAAAATTATAAAATATTCAAAAAAATTTAAAAATAAAAATTTCAACTAATAAATTTAATTACGTATATACGGACTGTCATGTTGGATTTCAGGTGAAGGGTGTTAAAAATTTATGTTTTAGTCGGTATTTTTATTTAGGGTAAACTACATAAATAGTCTAGCAACTATAAAACGTTTTTTAATCTTTCGACTACGAAAAGTTACAAAATATTTTCGACTTAAAAAAGTCACAAGTTGGTTCGGTGTCATTAAAAATTTAAAGGTTGATGACGTTGCAGTTAACAAAATTGACATAATAAACATTTAGTCTTTCATATTTACACATTCAATCAATTTAGTCATAATTTAAAAAAATTCAATAAATTTAGTCCTCTTTATTTACTCATTCTATGAATTTAACCCTTTTTATTCTACCAAATCAGATCAGAGGGTAGAGGTGCGCTTGGCAAGGCGTTAGTGTACGAAATTAGGATTGTTGTAGCGTGCGAGTAAGGCGCGTAGACAAGCGCCAAAGGGCGTGGACTGGTCGAACGAGAAAAGGGGTAGCATAGAAGGGTCGCCTAACAGAAAAGGTCAGACGGATGGTCGTTGGAGTAGAGGCACTGTAAGAGTGGATGATTAAATAAAAAAGGTTAAATTGATAGAATGAGTAAATAAAAAATATTAAATTTATTAAAAAAAATTATTTAAGACTAAATTGATTAAATGTGTAAATATGAAGGACTAAATATGTTATTTTTGTTAATTTTCGTTAAATTGCAACGTCATCTGTTGTTAACATTTTAACAGCACCATACCAACTCATTTCTTTTTTAAGTTGAGTGACTATTTTGTAATTTTTCAAAGTTTAAACACTCGACAAAAAATACCCCATAATCGAAAACTATTTATGTAGTTTACCTTTTGTTTAAAGTAGTCGATTGGCTCTTATTGAAAGATTGACGAAGATTAAAGGTCAAGTTTAACTAAAAATAATAAGGGCCAAAATGTATATATGTTGAAGACTATAATTTTCATTGGTACAATTTATTTCAATTGCACATTAAACAATAATACCTTGTTAAAGAAGAAGCATTTAATTTAAATTTTAGAGTTTTTAGTGTATTAAAGAATAGTTTTTAGCCTTAATAATAATAATAATAATAATAATAATAATAATAATAATAATAATAGACCAAAATTCTAATTTGGTTATACTTTGAGCATCTTTCATTTAAATCAGAGTTAATTGCACCACACATCCCCAAACTATGACCCGTATTTTAAATTAGTCCCTAAACTTTAAAACATTCTAATTTTATCCTCAAACTATGACCTTCATTCTAAATTGGTCCCCGGACTTTTGAGCATTACAGTTTCATCCCCAGACTATGATTCTCATTCTAAATTGATCCTCAAACTTTTTTAATGTTCTAATTTCATCCTCAAATTATCGTTTATATCACATCATATTATTACGTAATACACACAAGTGTTTCATGACAATTAACAATTTTTGTAACGGTTTTATTAACAAAAGATTTGATTAGCATATGTTGATAATTTGGGGATAAAATTAGAACGTTCAAAAATTTTGAGGACCAATTTAGAATGAGAGTCAAAGTTTAAGGACGCTCAAAAGTTTGTGGACTAATTTAGAATGAAGGTTATAGTTTGAGGATGACAATGAAATACTTTAAAGTTTATAGACTAATTTAAAATAAGGGTCATAGTTTGGGGACGTGTGGTGCAATTAACTCTTTAAATCATATCAATGATAAATTAACAACATTTTATGGTTTGTTGTAAAATAACTATTTAAATTATTACTAATTGTGTACTTTTTTAGAGTGTAAAAGGTAACATTTTAAGTTAAAACTCGTCGCTATATAACATCTTCAGTTGTAATTAGGGATGGCAATAGATCTTGGACCCGACCAGAATTCGTAGATCCAGATTTGTTTTATAGGGTCTGGATCCTAAAATTTTGGACCCAACGGATCCGGGCCGGATCTGGATCCTCTAATTAAAGTATGGATCTGGGTCCGGATCTGACACTAAGATCCGGACCTGGATCCGTTTACCCGTTTATAGAAAAACTCACCTTAATATTAATATTTAAATTTCAAAAATATTATTTTCATTAAACAAAATTTTCTGTTTGGTTGGTTGTTGTTTGTTTTAGGATGTTGATGATTTAAGTAGTGATGGAGGTAGAAGTGCGGTACTCGGCTTGTGACAATAGAATTCACGATCTACATTTTTTAATGTTTGTGTTATTCAAAAGACATTTGTGTAATTGTGTTGGAGTTTGTTTTGAGACTTTAGTTTATCATTTTTTTTTATTTTGTTACTAATTGTAGTAAAATCAATCTTTCCTCCATTGGAGATGTGATGTGAAATTAGTCAATGACAGTTTTATTACGTTCAAAATTAGGTCGAATGGTCTTTTTTTAATAGACCCGTTTTGGACCCAAATCCGTTAGATTTGGATCTGGGTCCTAGTTTTTTAGACCCGCGGATCCGGGGCGAGTTTGGATCCATGATGTGGAAATGGGCCTGGATCTGGATCCAGCTGGATCCAGTTCAGATCCGGCCCATTGCCATCTCTAGTTGTAATCGAAATTATTATCAATTGTATAACTTTTTAGAGTAGACATATAACATTTTAGATTAAAACCTGCCGCAAATTAGCCTTTAAGTTTTCCCACCTCACAACATAACTACCGGTATGAAATAATTTAGCATATGAATTTTCCATCTTCAACAAAATATATGCTTTTATATTTATATTCGATACATATTGAGAGATAAATATAAATTTATAATATTTTATACATTTTAAAATTAATCTTAAACCTCCAAACTCATAACTAATTACATTATGTGAGAAAATATCACATGTTCAACCCGTAACCACCAACACCCTCAACCTCCAAGAGTCTTCACAATATCAATATTTAATAGAGTTAGTACTTAGCTGACCGAATTATAATAATAAACAAAAAAGAAATTTGATATTATCAAAGTTAAACTTATATTCATATTTAATATTGATTTTTAAAGTATAGCTAAATACTTTTAAATTTTTAGCACGAAAATAAAAGCATAAAAAGAGTGAAAGCTCGTTAAAATATGCAAGCTCAATCTATATCTTACATTAATTTCAGTGAAATATAGTCGAAATCCGGAATAAATGCTGATATACATGCTGTTCATACTTGACAATGTAAGAAAATTAATGACAAATAGAAATAACATATCAAGCATTTATGTTCCAAATGCTTAAAGCATCTTCAGTTCGTTAGACATACCAGCTTTTGGGCAGCACTCCTATGTTTTCTTATGACATTTTGCTGAGATTTCTCACTTTCTTTCACAATATCGACCTTAACAATATGGTGATCCGAAGTACCTTTCGATGAAATCACGGAGTACGATCCGGGAACGAAGGTGTACGGAGAGTTCAACGATGCTAAAATGTAATCAACCCGTGTCCCATATTTGCAGGTTCCTTGAACATCTGTAAAACGAATTCAAAACTGTAAAAACATATCCGAAAACGGGAAATGGCGGAAAATATATTGTAATCGGATGATATTTACTTTGGCCTTTGGCAATGATGGCCACTGGTTCACATTCACCGGCATAGTCTTTGGAATCTATGTACTCTTTTCCCCTCAGCAACCTCATTACTTCAGTTCTTGGTCTTGGCTTCCCTATGTCCTCGTAGTACTGCAATATCGGCATCCCGAAATTCCGGTTAGCACCAGATACAGATAGTTTAACGAAAATCACGAGTTCGAGTAACATCAAAAACAGAGAAATATTACCTTGACAATGTCTGTCCATCTTTCGGACGAGTAATCTGATGCATTAAGAGAGTTTAAACCTCCAAGTAATAAATGAGGAGAGTTGTTTGACTCAATTATTGCTTTCATTTGCTTCATTCTCCAATTCTCATCTAAATGGTCAAGCTGAGTGCAATGGAAGTTCACTTCTCCAGCCCATGGTACATCAATGGTGGCCTTAAGCACATTCCTGAAATCGTTGTCGTCAGCTATCTTTTGTACCGTCCATTGTTTGATCGGCCATTTTGAGAGGATCGCGTTTCCATACTCTGGAGCCCAACTTTCGGCAAAAACATACTTCATCTCGAGTGCAGAAGCTAAATCAGATAATGGCTTCATACCTTTTTCTTCATTTGCTTTTACGTCTTGCAAAGCTAAGATATCGGCATTAAGCTCTCTAAGCACTTCTGCAATGCTTCTGCCGTTTTTTGAGCCCCCTTCGTTCCAGAATTTTATCATGTTCGAAGGCAAACAGACTGGAGATCTCATAATGTCCCCCCGATTGATTCTGCCAGTGATTGTGTCCGATGAGCTCTCGTTTATGTCTTCGATGAAGCTTAGAAGTTTACTCTGTGCCAACGAAATCTCGTTATCAGGAAGGTTGATTGAAACCTTGAGGTTTGATCTCGAGTGCTTGTTTTGCTTGTGGGAATTATGCAAGGGAGATTGCTCGAGTATACTCTTCGGATAATGATTCGGAGACTTGTTATGAATGTCGAACTCAAACGGAGAATTTAATCCACTATAATCATCATCTTCATAGCAAAATAAACCAGCTTCCTCAGCTTCTGAAATGGCTGGTGCAAGAGAGAACATGGCAACATTAAAGGTTGCAATTCTTATTGGTCTTTTAGGATAACAAAATCCCAAGTTGCCATATAAATCAATGTTGGAAGTTTTGGTTCCAACATCTCCTTTTCGACGGACTTTCGAGTTCAACCTCCCTAACCTTCGGATGATGACCTTCGGTCGCGGTCGCTTCCGCATCAGCCACCGTATTCTCGAGCAAAGATGCCACAGTTTTCTTCTCAGAATCCTCAACATTGAAGACCCCTGTTTACTGCAAAAGAACTCTTGAATCTTTCTGGTCTGCATTGGAGAAAACTGGAAATGTGGGGACAAATGGCAAAGACTTCAAAAAAGCAGTTAAAAAGACAAGATCCCCAACTGCCCCCTCAAGTAGTGTAGCGGGAGTTGAAAATGGCGCCAAGATTGTTGAGCTCCTTCAACAACAAGCCAAAACTAAACCAACTGCTACCAAGGTTCTTGTCATTGTCTCTTTTTGGTAGGTACATATTATGTACAGAAAACATGAAAGGAATAATTGAATATACTCGTATCGATCACGTACACATACTGAAAATGAACAACCCCATGTGTTTTTAACCCTTGGTTTGTGGGGGTCCTAAGGCATCATTTATATTGCATCTTGTTGAGTTTGCATGTAGCATAAAATATCACTTGTAAAAATAAAGAGACCATTATTATAAAATACAAAACAATAATGTGAATATGACCATTGCAATTACAGACGATGCTAATCAAAGCAAAAAAGAAAAGCAACCAACACAAAATTCAATTTTTCTCACACTAAGAAGGGGTCCCTGGTTAGGTAGAAGTTGTTTGCCACATGTTTACATCAGTTTTCAATTAGTTAGACCATTGACCCAAATGACTTTTAAGGTTGCATGGTCAATCTTTGATTCCCTCAATCACTCATCGGAAAACAGTGAGTCCAAGAGGTTGGAAGAAGATACATCGTTTTTTCCATCCTCAAAGAATCCATTGGAAGCACTTTCCCTTCTCAGTTTTCGCTCCTCGATGATTTGATCGTCTGTTTCTGTGCAGTATTTTCGGCCAACCTGTTTTAAAGGCCTCTCAGCCACAACAAACTTGTTTCCATCGCGGATTCTCTCGGAAAAACCTGCCCAAACTGCACAAGGTCGGGTATTAAGAACCTATGTTACTTGAACTCATGTGTAAGTATCAGATATGAGTATCAGATATGGGTTGGGTGTGGGTATTTTAAGAAAGATGACGCAAGTCGGAGTAACATGATTTAAGAAGATTGACAGACTTAAAGATAGGCTGCGTAAATAACTCAAAAGAAGCAACATAACTGCTAGAATTCACTTCAAAAGTCAAGTGAAAAATGTTCAACATCCCATTGGACCTTTTTTACTCCTTGATTGAAGGACCATAAGTTCCACAGAAACAACAAAATCTAGACAACAGTCAAGAAGCACTATGGAGGATTAACATCTAGTTTAATTTTGGGTGTGTATAACGGATAATTAGGAAATAGACAACTGCACACAAACGGTGCTATCGGACAGTTGTTTAGAATAAAAGAACCAAGTTCAATAGCTAGACACATACGATGTCCACACCACTCTGTGCCTCTCCACTTAAACCAGTTGCTAGATAACCAATTCAATAGGAAAGAGTAAACAACCATTTATCAGAACATTAAGACTTCGACTTGCATGGCTCACAGTCTTGACTCTAGACTGGTTATCTCTGTAATCTAAGGCAGGCAATGCCTATCTCTTCCCAACAATCCTATGAAAGCTATAGACATTTATACAGTAAGATAAGAATGAAACAGGGAATACCTCCAAAATGATGCAATACAATAGAAGCAGCAACAGTGACATTCAAAGAGGCAGTGCCACCTCCATATTGAGGAATGTAAACAAAGAAATCACAAATCTCACATTCCTTATCTGAAAGCCCTATTCCCTGCAAAACATTAATGAGAGAAATTCAATAAGAAAAAAAACTAATAATCAGAAAATTCAGCTTAATTTAGCAAATGGGTTTTTATTTTTACCTCATTGCCAAGAAGAAAAGCAGTGCTTTTCTTGAAAGGATGATCGGTTATCGAAAAAGCGCCGCTTGTGATCTCAACCCCACAAATATCACAATCTTTCTCCTTCAAAATACAGTCCACAATTAAAAACCTAAATTAGAACCCCAAAAACGAAAAATTTAAAGAAATAAATGAATTTGAGAAATGGGATCGTAGGGAAATGCAAAAGGATGTTTACTTTGAGGTAAAGGCGTGCGTCGGAGAGGGAATGGAAGTGGCGGAAACGGAGATGGGATGTGGAGCCGTGGCTGCCGAAGGCGTTAAAGTCACGGCGGCCCACTAAGATTAATTCGCTGACACCGAAGGCGGTAGCACTTCTAGCTAGCGTTCCGACGTTGTGCCTCTTTGCTATGTTGTGAATCACGACGTAGCACTCTACCGCCATTTTCTTCTGCTAAAAGAATGAAGCTCGATATACATGAGTTTTTTTTCTAGGGTTTTTCTTGTTAATTTCCTCTACTGTTTTACGTTTTCTGGACCAAGGCCCACTGAATTTTCTTACCCTATAATTTTATTGGGTTACCTACGCAGATAGTCCCTTGATGATAGAGCACATTTTATTTGAGTCATTGGAGTATAAAATGTTATATGTTGGTCACTAAAGTTATCAAAAGTTACAAAATGGTCATAAATGTTATAATTTTTAAACGAAAAACTGACAAGACAATTAATATAACAAATCCAGTCCTTAATATATACACTTCCTTTAACAAACGAAACGTTTGCTTGATAAAGAAGAACAATATTGGCAGCAGAGGTCTCGAGTATCTTGGCTTAAAGATAATGATAGAAATATTAATTTTTTTTATGCTCGGACGAATGGTAGAAAGAAGAAAAATGCGATTCTGGGAATTACAAATGATGCTGGACAGTGGGTTGAAGGACAAGAAGATATTTTAAAAGTTGCAAATGAGTACTTTACCAATCTTTATCGATCTTTAAGTGGGACATCGTCATCTGCAATTCTAAATACCATCAAGCAGAGGCAGCTTCACGTGTAGTTTAGTGGGGTAAATGGACCCTACTTAGGTATGGAAAATCTTTGTAAAAAGTATAAAATTTTGGGAGATAAAAAATTTAAATGTATTTGAACTCTCTTGATCCACCATATGAAACTTAAGGTGTCAAATTCAAGCAAAAATTAAAAACAATATCTATAAAAGAGGAGTAAATGGTAGTGGGCCCTTTAGTTAAATTCTTTAGTATTTCTAACTATTTTGGTTAAAAAAATAGTGCAAAGTCATTAATTATCTATGACAGTTAAAAAAATAAAGATAATTTTTTGACTCTTGTTAGTTTATTATTATTAATTTTACTGAATTGTTACTTCGTTAAATAAATTTAAATATATTCAATAGTTTTTTATTTTTATATTATAAAATTTTAGTTCGCTTGACTTTAATTTTGATTTTCTTGAACTCACTTGATACGAAGTTTATATCCGCCAATGCTATCAAGACGTTAGTTACACCAGAGATGAATTCAACTGTGTGTAAGGAGTTCACAATTGAGGAAGTGGATAGAGCTGAATGGAATTTTCTACGACAAGAGATGCTTAAGCTTGATTTTAGTACTTCTTGGGTCTCTCTCTTAATGCAATGTGTTTCTACTGTATCTTTTGGCGTTCGTATTAATGGTGAACTCTCAGAGATTTTTAGACCAGAGAGGGGACTATGACAAGGAGACCCGTTATCCCTATTTTTGTTTCTGTTTTGTTCACAAGCTCTTTCAGATGTACTTCTCAGTGAACAACAAGCTAATCGGCTTAAGGGGGTTAGAGCCAGTCGCTATAGGCCGAGAGTGAACCATCTTTTTTATGCTGATGATAGTTTGATTTTCATTAAAAATTCTTTGGTTGAAGCGACTCAAATTAAAAAGATACTTAGCATGTACGAGGATGCATCTGAACAGAAAGTGAATTTTGAGAAATCAAGCATTTACTTCAGCACCAACACATGTGACGCACACAGAACACAAACCAGATCTATTTTAGGGGTGCAAGAGGTCTATGATCCGGGTATTTATTTGGGAGTTCCTTTGTTAGTGGGGAAGAACAAAACAGTAGCTTTTGGATTTATTCGGGACAAATTTTTAAAGAGAATTTTAGGATAGACCAAACAGCCGAGAGGTTTTTTTGAAGTCGGTTGCAGAGGCTCTCCCCACTTATATTATGTCATATTACCTTCTTCCGGATGGTTTTATCAACGATTTGAAATCGATTATGAGATCTTTCTGGTGGACTGGTAAATCAAATAAAAGAGCGTGGAAGAAAATATGTAAACCGAAAAGGAAAAGAGGTCTAGGTTTACGTGATATGAAATCTTTTAATGTGGCATTGTTGGGTCGACAAATTTGGAGGCTTTTGAAAGATTCAGATTCGTTGTGTGCCAAGATCCTCAAGGCAAAGTATTTCCCCAATGGTTCAATTCTTGATGCTAGATTTGGCAACCGACCATCATTTGCATGGCAGTGCCTTTTTAAGGCAAAGAAGGAATTGAAAAATGATTTCTTTTGGAGAGTGTGGATTAATAGCACCATACAGGTTCATAATGATGCTTGGTGAGGGACATCTCGTACAATATTTTTTGAAGATTATATTGATAATGCAACTAATCCTATTCGATGTGGTGAATTTATGATGCAAGACAAATCAGATTGGGATAAACAAAGAGTTTTTTTATGTTTTCAACACTGAAGATGCACAGAAGATCCTTCTTTGCCCAATTGCGCCTACGTGTGAGGAGATGACTTTATGGGAAGGACTCATGACGAAAGCTTATTCCACTCATTTAGGTTATAATTGGTTGCTTAAAAGAAACTCAACTCAACAATAACATCCATAGATCTGGCATCGAATTGCAAAGCTTAAAACACTCCCCAAAATCAAGATTTTTGCATGGCGAGCTTGCCATGAAGCTCTTTCAACTGGAAAAAGATTGCTTGAAGCAGGATTGGGGGACGGCGTATGCAAACTTTATACTCAACATGTTGAAACAACAGTTCACACACTTCGCGACTGTCCGTGGGTTAAAGAAATCCTAGAACTCAGTGGGGTGCCTTCAAGGATTCTTAATGGGGTCATATAAGTATTAAAGAATGGCTTGAAGATGCTTTTACAGGACTGCATATTACACAATTTACTACAAGGGTTGTCTTACTTTGGAATGTGTGAAATCGAAGAAACAAGATGGTGCATGATGGCGTTTTGCAATCAGCAACTTTCGTTATTGACACTGCAATCTGAGTTTTGCCTGGCACACGTAAGGACTCACAAGTTACTTTCCATGCGGCAATCAGTCAAATGGATGAAGCCTAGTGCAGGGAGTGTTAAAATTAATGTTGATGCAACTTTCTTTACAGCCTCTAGAGTGGCGACGGTAGGAGTCATTGCGAGAGATGAAGATGGATTTATGTTGGTAGGAGCGGGAATGATTCTTGAGGGATCCCACAATGCGAAAACAGCTAAAGCTTATGCTTTCAGCGAAGGTATTCGAATGGCTGTGGAACGAAATTGGCTTGATGCTGTGATTGAAGGTGATGCCATTGGTATTGTTAATAGATTGGCTAACCTGATTCTTGATCTCTCAACAGTTGGTCAACACTTGAAGGAAGCTCGCTCTCTTCTATGTCAATTCCCTCTTTTGCGAGTTAGTTATGTTAATCGTTTAGCTAACAAAGTCGCTCATTCTCGCCCATTGGGCTTTTGACAATCATTTACCGGTTCGATTCAATATGGATCACCCTTAATGTATTCTGAATGATGTGTTGAACGATGCGATTTAAAGGTTAATGAATCTTTCCTTTCAAAAAAAGTGAATTTTGAATGAAATTCAGTAAAGTAGTAATTAAACAAAATACATAAAGCAATGACCAATAGCAAAATTAATTCACATAATCATACTTCACATATCCTGCAATTTCTATATGAACTAATCACCTTACACATTTCATACTTATTCGAATTATGCTCGTTGGTTATCTAGACTAAAATGGATAAATAAATCCACAACAGCAAAAACGGATCATACCAAATTGAACGTCGGCCACACAACGCCCATAGGCCACTTAATATCATATTTTCACCTCCTAAACATAAGCACGTTGACATCGCCCGAAGACACCACAACACAAGTCTCGTACCACAAGTGCTAAATTGATCCTAAGGCATGTCTTCTATATCCACCATAGTACTAAGATAACTAGGGTCATTTACAATCATATTTCATGATTTAAATTACATATCGCATAATATATTTCGCAATTTATGCTCACAACTCATTTATCACAATATTAAATTCATCACCATGTTATAACTTATTATCTCACATCTTTCATCACCTTATAGCAAAACACAACATAACATATTTCTTCCAAATTTCATTATGGCAAATCAAAATCCATGATAAAATTATTATCATAACATCACCAAAATATCATTTAACACAAAATCACATACTTTGATTTTAAGCCACATATTCATGGAAACACATTCAAGTATGGCAAATCATATAATTACATACACATGAACATTTCATAACACCACACTCCACACTTACAAAATCACCCATGGGGTTTCAATATTTTTTAAATTGACGAATTACTCATTTAGATTCTCCTTTCTCCAAAGAGATTCCATCAATTCATGTTTTTCCAAACACATATTCAAAAAATACAAATATATCATTACCCAAAATCAAAATCAATATTTAGAAAAAAAATATGCTTGAACTCTAAACTTTAATTTAGGGTTTGGAAAAATCTTTACCAAAGTTCTGTTTCCCCCTTAATTTTTTATTTTATAGAGGTTCAGGCTTTGGAGGAATGCAATGAGAGGAGAAAGAATAACAGTGGGAAGTGAAGTTTTCTTGATCTTGAAATAAAGACCCTACTGAATGCTTAGTTCTTCGAAAGTCATTGTCTCGCTTTAAAATCTTATTAATTTTCAATGAAAATCAACATTTAAAAGATACAAGAGATGATGAAATATTTGCACACCATAATCTTTATACATCCATCATTAGCGGAATTATTTGACATTTACAAATGACAATACTAATGCATTATCTCAAGCTTTCTATGTACAAACTCATCTCTTTTTTTGTTTAATTGTGATTCTTCTTTTTCCTTTCATAACAGTTTTATCATATACTGGTACGATTGTGCAGTATACATCAATGGAGCAAACCCCGTCCTTGGTCCAAAGAAAACCTATTTACTCTTCCAACATTTAAATGTTGCAACAACTCTAGCGCTGTCGAAAGAAAACAAATATATTTTCCATCCTTACACTTTTCTACCATTCTATTTTTTTTTCTCTCTACCAAGTAAAGCCTAACTCTCTTATTGTTTTTTCCGCCCAGATTTTGTCACACCCCAAAACCGTTGTTAGAATTTTTTTTCTCATATTAATTTGGATTTTAATTAGTTTAATTGATGAACTTTGGGATTTGATGAGTAAGTTATAAAGATTTAGGAATTTTAGGCCAAAAATGTGAACTCATATTATTATTTTCCTTTTGAATCAAACTCTCGAGGAAGGTTTGGGGTGCGGCATTCTAGAGTGCGACTAAAAGACGACAAGTTTCGAAACTTGTCATCAAACTGAAAATGTTAGATTTTTTGACAACATTTTCAGTTGAGTTTTTTTGCAAGTTTGATACTTATTTTGCAAGTATCGATACTTAGTATTTTTGATAATTTTTCAGTTTGGGGCAAAGTATAGAAACTTACAAAAAAGCCGAAATAGAAGTCATGGGTTCTAGACCCACCGGGAACACTCTCTTTCTTCCCTTAGACTCCCCCTTCACTTCCCCTTTAGGTAGGATTAGGTTTATATAGAATTTGTCAAAAAAAAGATTTAGATTTTTTGTGTTCTTCTTTTGAAAGATATATTAATGGTAAATTTATTATTATGACTTAATTTTAAAGGAAGTTGAAGGGTTTTAGGCTAGTTTTGTGGAGTTCCAGTCATTTTTTATGAAACAAACGCCATGTTTGCATTCAAGAGCCCAAAAAGGAGTGAACTGAAAATTTAGGTCCAACGGACATCGGTGATGGCGGGCGGTAGTGATCGTTGATGGTGAGCAGCGGCCTATAATGGGTGACTATGGTCGGATCAAGGGGTTAAATTGATATTTTATGTAACGTTTAAGGGTCAAGTTAATATTTTATCCAAATTTTAGGGATAAAATTAGCATTTTAACTAAAATTCAGCGGCCAGATTAAAATTAATCCCTTTTACTAATGTGACATCAAAACTAATGACATTTAACGTGTCGGTGACCAAAATATTAAAAACGAAAATGTAAGTGACTAAAATATATTATTTTTTAAAAAAAAATAATGAACATAAACGCTTTTAAAATAGAAGTAATATAAACAAAATATTCTGAAACTAATATAAACATAGTATATGACATTGCTTCTTGTTTGTGTTTCCCTTTCGCTCCGTGGTGTGTTTTCTCGTTTTGGTGTTTATCGCTTATAAAAATATGGTATGATTGAGAAAGAAAAGATTAGGTTCCTCCCATCTAAAGAGTTAGCATGTACTTACCATCTTTCAGCACATAACCCGCGAATGCTTCTTGTTTATTTCAGCATTACTACTTTCCTCGCAATATCAATAAAACCTTTCGTTTATTTCGGATTCCCGATAGCACTGATATTCGATATTCAGATTCGGGATTTTTTTTTTAGGTTCCCTTGCCTTAAAGGTTAGAAGAAGCTTAGTCCTGCAAAATATAGGGAGTTTGTGGGGTATAACAAGGTTTATGGACCATTAGGAAAGTAACAAAAACTCTACTCTGCTAATTAGCATGCTGATCTTTCCCCAGGCAACAAAAGCAGTAACATCTTCATTGCAACATGCATAACAAATTGGGCATAAAGTTCAGTCCTGGAACTCAAAATACAACACCCCAAGGGTTTAGTTGGTGTTTAGTGTGAATAAGGTAGCACAATTTATGCATGCCCCATGTGAGAAACATTTGGTCTAATCTATCACTTAATTGGCTGCAATTTCTAAATTGATGAAGCATATGCTAGTTTCGGAATTATGTTATAGTACCTGAAAATTTGCTCTCCTTTTGCAACGTTGTATGGAGAAACAAAGCATGAGGCATAAGCAATTGCAATCTGTTTCCTCTTCTGGTTGTAACAAACTATTCCCACAGACATGAATATTTCTCCATTGCTCAAAACAGCCCTCAGTTGATAGTAACGTGCTAATAAGCAGAAAGAATACGTGCTAGAAAACAGAGAGGCGCGATTTGTGGTGTATTTTACCCCCCTGTATTTTCAAGGTGAATGACATGTTTCATTTGAATTTATGAACACATAATTTTTTTGTAATTTTGTGAAAAATACTTGAAATTTTCTGCCCCAATCTCAAACTCATTCTTTTTAGTTATCTTTCATTCTTCAGGGTTGGAGCATTTCTTTCCAATTACCGGGTGTTAATTATTGGCTTAATGCACTTTTGCCCCTAAACTATACTACTTTTCTCAGTTTAGTACCTAATTTTTTTCGGGACGAAAGACCACCTAATATCTTCGACGTTACCCATTTCACCCAAAATAATTAACATCATTTAAAAAATTCATCCTGACCAATCAGGACGCGCCACATCATTTTTTTATTTATTTTTAAATTTTAAAATAAAAAAAAATAAATATATTAAAATATTTATTAATTTAATTATATTACCTAAAATACCCCCATCCTCTTCCCCACATCTATCACTCGCCCGCCTCCGAAGCATAATCCGATGATACCCAGCTTATTTGAAATTCCAGCGGCAGTAAACTCAGCAACCATCCATTTTGCTGAGATCGCCATGTCATTTGCAACCCTCTGAGGGTTTTGGCTAGCCAGCCATTGTTCGAACATTGTTTTCGGCCGGCTCTTTGCTCAGGGATCACCACGAAACAGGTCGGGGACAATGACACTGCAATTTCATTTAAGCATATGAGGAATACATACACATATCTCAAATATAAGTAGAGTTCACAACAATGGAAATTGGAAAATAAAAGGGTTAAGAATCAGCTTGAATATTGTCATCTCCTTCCCCAATTGAAAGCTCGACCCCATTGACTAATTCACATGCTTCATCTTCCACTTCCACTGCACTACACCTTACTCTTTCAGCTCTGTTCTTTCCTAGTGATATTTTCCGATTTAAATTGCATTTTCTCTGAACACAAACTAAAACTTTAAAGTCAGGATTTGCAGACATTTTTATACTATAAGTTTAAGAAACAACTGACAAAAATTTGATACAATTATAAGAGTTGAAAAGGATAAATAAACCGTACAAAAGTTGAGAGGAAGCGGAAGTGGTGATGATGGGTATGGAAGGGGCGGAGGAAAGCCTCTTCTGGCGGCGCATAGGGAGGCAGAGAGAAGGGTGGTGGTGGAGGTGGAAGCAGCCCCATATCTTGTGTTTCTTCCGAGTTCCGATAGATGAGTTTATTGAAGATATTTGTTTGCACAACCACAGCCGAAGCTTTGGCCACGGGAAAGATTGTTGTTTGTGCCAATCACCCCTGTAATAACTTCATCAAGCATTTTCTATTGGTTTAGGGAAAATTGGGGAGGAAGAAGATGGGGGCTATTTTGGGTATTTTCGGAAATATAATTAAATTAATAAATATTTTAATATATTTATTTTATTTCAAAAATTAAAAATAAAGAAAGAAAATGGTGTAGCGCGTTCTAATTGGCCAGAATAAAAAAATTAATGGTATTAATTTTTTAGGTAAAATGAGTAATGTCGAAAATATTAGGGGGCACTTCGTCCCGAAAAAAATTTAGGTATCAAACTGAGAAAAATGTATAGTTTATGAGGCAAAAAGTACATTAAACCTTATTTATTTGATGCACATTATGTAAAAAATTATACCACTTATTATATTTAAACTATAAAATCTAAAACTTAAATCTCTAACTCTAACATTTTAAATCTTAAACTTTAAATCTTAAATTCTAATTATAAACTCTAAATCTTACCAAATACAGTATAAACCTCTAAATCATAACTACTCAACTCTAATTTTATACCTAAACGTACCGGTTTCCTTTATTTTAACACTGTCAGAAATTGATTAACCTAACCAAATAAATAAAAATGAAATAAATTGAATAAATTTATTTTAACCGACGGTTGAAATTGATCATCTTTGAATACAGCTTAGAAAAAGTGAAATAGAACCCCCCCCCCCCCAAATGAAAATGGACAACGCAGCACCAACGCCAAAACCTCCGCCTCTGTCGCCACCACAGCAAGCGGCGCCCCACCAAGACGACGCCGCTGATGACAATGAGAACGTGAAGCAATTGAAGGAATGCTCTGCTCTGTACTTATCCTTGCAAGTTAATAAAAGACCCCTTCTCTTTTCATTCTTTAAATCGTACTCTAAAACCTTAGTTAAACCCCTTTCTATTTTTCACTGCAATGGTTTTTTCTTTGCAGGATTGTCTTGTTAAGAGCAACAGAAATTGGAAATCTTGTCAAATGGGTAGGCTTTGAATCCTTTGATCCTCTCGTTTCTATTAAAACCCAATTAATAAACTTGGCCGTTTGACCAAATCTCTGTTTTTTCCCTCAATTTTTATTTTATTTTACAGAGGTTCAGGCTTTGAAGGCATGCAATGAGAGGAGAAAGAATAGCAGTGGAAAGTGAAGTTTTTTATGTTGTAAGGATGATGGAAATTACCTCAATAATTCACAAATTCAGAACAATTTTTTTTGTTTTGTTTTTAATTTGATTTGGCCGAGTGATGTAATGCAACAACCATTAATAGACTTCATGTTTTCTTGATCTTGAACAAAGGACCCTACTCATTGCTTAGTTCTTCCACAGGAATTGTTTTGCTTCAATATCTTTGAAATTTTCAATGAAAATCATCATTTAAAAGATGATGGAATATATGCACAACATGATCTCTATGTATCCATCATTAGTGGAATTATTTGACATTTGTAAATGAGAATAGTACCTGCATCTACTGCATTATCTCAAGTTTTCTATGTACAAACATATATCTTTGTTTAATTGTGATCTTCTTTTTCCCTTCATAAGAGATTTATCACAGACAAGTAAAATTTTGCAGTTTACATCAATGGAGCAAACTCGTCCTTGCTTCAAAGAAAAACTATCTTCTCTTCAAGCAGTTAAAAGCTGCAGCAACTCTAGCCAGTGTGGAAATATTCTTCTTGCCAATATCTCATGTTGCTCTCCTTTGTATATGAAAAACTTGAAGTGATCTAATGATCAATGAGAACAAAAGTTGTTATACTAGGAGGGGTCTTTTATTGAATGGGTAACGTAAATAGTGTCGGTTGGCTTTGTTCTATGAAGAAATGCATTGTACTATTCATGGAGCATAACACCTTGCAGCATGTTAAATGGTCCAATGGCTTGCATCAGATGCCAAAAAATCTGGGCGAAGTGACCTTCCTTTCATGTTCAGGTGAAACATGAGAAATGTTCATTTGCTGCAAGGATGATGGAACTGCAGGGTATGAGGTGAGTCTGCAGAAACTTGAAGAAATGGATTATGTTACTGAAAAAAAAAATTTACTACATTAGCGTATACTTTTATCTGTCATCAAAGTGAATGTTGAAAATCAAAGACTTATTGTTGTCTAGACTTGGTCCAAAAATCAAACCTTTGCTTACTTGATTGGACAGGTCTTAAGTGCTTTGGATTAGTTTAAGCAGAAGCTTAATCTTGCAGAATATAAATAGTTCCACATTCTACCATCAAAATAAACTTGTAATGGAAGTGACAATTTTAAAGTTGGTTAACATGACGCGTTTGAGGGCAGTGATTTGAGAAGTATTACATTAAGCATTGCAGATTGTTTTGTCACGTAAACACTGCAACTTATCATATAAAAATCAGAATTTTGCGCACAATTTTTGGAATAGTTTTTAGACTTGAAAAAAGGTTGGCTTGAATCTTAGTGGAGTTTTTGCCCCCAGTTTCTGGTAGGCCAAGAACTACCTTTGTTCCATTTGCTTCAGATTGCTGCTAGACAATCCAACCTTCAAAGTCCATTTCTACATCCCAAAGATTTCCATTTTACCTTGGGGTAAAAACACAGATCTTCACTTTACCTGCTCTTTGTTTTTCAATCAGCGTTTACCTTAAATTCTCAGAATTAATGAAAAGATTGCAGAATTAGCATACTAATTACACTGGTTCAACATGAAGGTATCTCATTACAATCCACATAATTACTATATAAATTGCAAATTAAGCATAAAGTTCAATCTTGGAACTCATAATATAATTCCCAAGAATTTAACTGCTACATAATCAAAATGGCTCATCATTCAATTAGCACTTTCAACTTCATAGACTCCGTATAGTTAGAAATCAACAGCTTGGTTACCAATTACATGACAAGCTGTGCATCAGATCTCCGAGTTTCTTGCATATAGAATTTAACAAACCAATGCATATTGAATGAGAGACTTGTATAAACTCAAGAAAACAATAAAACTCACATGGTCATTCATAGTTCCATGGGAAAACAGGAAAACTGCAGCCAGGGGAACTCTTCTTTACAGATCTTGTAATCGACTCCGGTGCTCTGCATCCTACATAAACTTTTTCGACTTATCAACTAACAACCGTGATACAGAGAAAGACAATTGTGTAATCAGAAAACAAAAGTTCACGTCTCAATCTAACAACTCAAGCATCTAGCAAGCATGTCATCCAATCATCTAAAAGATGCAGTTTAAACTCTAGCCTCAAATGGCTAAAACTCTATCATTAAAATGGCATCAAAGGCATTATCCTCATGCTGATGAAATAGAACTCAGAAATCACACTCTAATCCTAGTAATAGCGTGCATTGCTATGTTGAGTTTTGTTGTATGTTCACGCTACACCTGCATCAACAATCCTGAGCATTTATATTCAAGAATTAATAGAACTCTGTGCCTATAGCGCACAAGGAACTAAACAAAACCTCAGACAGAAAAGATCCATTGCCAAGGGTTTGTTACTTTACGTCTAAGCTTTCACTTCCATGGCTGCAATTTTTTAAATTGACAAAGCATATGTTAGTTTCAGGATTATGTTATAGTACCTGAAAAGTTGCTCGCCTTTTGCAACATTGTAGAGAGAAACAAAGCATGGGGTATAAGCAATTGCATCGAACCGTGAGTGAATCTTGAAGAATTTAGTTCCTCAAATATGTTTCCTCTTCTGATTGTAACAAACTATACCCAAAGAATTGTGCAACATGAATATTTCTCCATTGCTCAAAACAAACATTGGTTGATAGGAACCTGAGCCATCATATGGGAACATATTATCCTCAATAGCAAACAGTTTGGTCCAAGACTCCTTGACACCATACTCCTTCATAACCCAAATGTCAAATTGCATGAAACCCGAAAAGTCAAATATGAACAGTCAACCTCCCAGCACTCCGGTCAATGTGTATTCTGCATATTTCTTATCCGATTCTTGAAAATGATCAGGCGGTGGAACTATCCCAAACTGCTCAGTATCAAAGTCGAAAGAATTTATGAATTCACCACCTCTAGGAGAAATATTATACCAGTGAAGAGCTCCATTCAAGAAAGCATTGAAAGGTAAAAGGACAAGGTCAGTAGGTGCATTTCCTATGCTTCTCCATGTACCAGTCCCAGTGGTGTATATTTCAGCCGTTTTGGCAGCAGATTCAATTGTCAGATAATAGCTTTGCAAAAGTTTATATTGATTACTCGCACGTGAATAACCAAGCCCCCAAAAACTACTTCTACCCCTATCCTTAAAAAGCTGTGGAATTGTGATAAATTCACCCAAAATTGGGTTAAGACTTTTAGGTCCAACTAAACAAAGCAAACCATTGCATGCACTCATATGAGAAATATCCCAAGTGGGTACATTAGATTTGGGTGTAAAGTTGAGTCTGGAGACTTGGAAACTCTCACCATTTGCAACAACATGGGATAAGTGGAGCCTCTTTCGAGCTTTATAGAGTGGCCTAGTGTTGATCAAAATGCAAAGGGGCGATCTTTCAAGGTGGAGCTGTGCAAAGTCAGGATCAGAAATCAAACAGAGGAATCTCTTGCAACCTGCAATGGAAGAGGTCCTTGATGGGAAGCCTTGAGATAACGTCCAAGATTAGAGGGTGTGGGAGCTGAAAGAGTCTGCAAGTGTTTGGGGTTGGTTCATGTTTGCTGCTTGATGCTTCCATTTGGGCTTTCTTCTCGACCACTCAGTAACTGAGACTGGTTTTAATGGTAAAGGTTTCAGCTTCTTGGTTGGGAAAACCCTAAAAAGAAAAGTATGGTGAAGTGAAACATCCTACAGTCTAGGAGGTAGCAGATAACTGAAAAGCTGCATTCTCTGATCTTTTCGTGTTCAAGTGGTGATACTGATAACAGAGAGAAGGGAGAGGTCAGTTCAACAATAATTTCCACTTTGTAACCAAATCTAATCATCTCTTTGATTTGGAGGAAGTCTACACAATCTTAAATAATTAAAAATTATCCCGTTCATCATGTTCAAAAAAAAAAAATCTCCCTTTCAAAATTCAACCTTCATTCTAATTTTAATATATTTGTCCTAATTACAGAAACTTTACTCAAATATGGTACTTAGTCTTTTATTTTTATAAATGTAGTTCTTATTTTTTTTTATTTTCAAAATATAGTATTTTTGAAAATGAAAGTGAAGTTAGGAAAACACACATTGTTTGAGCTGTATATAGCTTTTTTTATTTAAAAAAATTAAAGTCAAAGAAGACATTATTTTTTAACAATATTTTATATTAAAGTCAAATTATAGGCCTATAAGTTTCAATATATTTTAATTAAAAGATGTACAATAAAATCGAATTATACTTTTGCCGATTTTATTTTTACTGTAACTGTCGATTTTATTTTTACTGTAATAAATGTTATAAATTTAAAAATAAAAAGAAAATGCCATACATCGGGGAGGGGGGGAATATTTCTCATGCAATATTAGTGCTATTTTCCTGTAACTAATAATGATATCACTTTTTATTTACAACTAATTTCGTCACATGGTAAAAAAAAATTGGGTAAATTAGTAAATTATCATTATTTTTTATTCTTATACATATTCTAATCACTTAACTTTTAAAACGTTCAATTTATTAACTGAATTTTATATATTAAATTTTTTTAATAATTTTTCCGTTAATTTTCTAGCGTTGTTATAATGTAAATTATTTTATTAATATTTTTATTATCATATGTTAAATTTATTAATATTTAATTATAAATATAATTAAATTAAAAAAATTAAAATCTCTAACATACCCAAATACCAACCCCAATCCCCTTTCATCCCCTCATCAGCTCCTCCAACTTAAAATACCTAAATCTCTAAATAAAAAAAAAAAAGCTTTCATTTTAATATTCTTTGTGTTGTTCTTCGCTAACCCTTCTTCATCGTTTGTAAAAAAACCCAGATTTTAAAAGCCGCAAGGAGGCGCAAGAAAGAGTCATCGTTAAGATCAATAAATATTATAACATAACAATATTATAAACAAAATATTTATAGATTTGATTAGGATATAAATTTAGATTTTTGTGTTTTTATTTTGAAATATATTTTAATGATAAATTTATTATTATGACATGACTTAATTTTTAAGAAAGTCAAAGCGCTCTTGTAGAGTTCGAGACAATTTTCAATGAAACGAATATTATATTTGCGTTTAGGATGCTAAAAAAAAGTAAATTGAAACTTTTGTGGCCAAACGATCATCGATGGTGATTGTCAGTGGTGGCGAGCAGCTACTGGTGATGGGTGATTTTTGGTCGGATTCAATGATTAAATTGATATTTTATTTTAAGTTAGAAATAAAATTAGTATTTTAACTAAAATTCAGCCATCAAATTAAAAATTAATTAATTTTACTAACATGTCACATCATTAAACTATTAAATATTAATGTGTTAGTGACTAAAATATTATAAAAGATTATTTTTTAAAGGCTTAAGGGTCACTTTTGTCTATATAATAGTCTTAATTTATTAATTTTGCCCTTATGGCATTTTCGCATAAATTTAACACATGAAGCAGTCGAATTGCATCACTATTTTCTTTTTGACTAATAGAAGCCAACGTTGACCATTACAGTGCTGACGTGGAGGTCAACGGTGCTGATGTGGCAGTCTACGTGTGATGATGTGGCAGTCCATGTGTGAAGATGATGTGAAAGAGGTGCAAATTTGATTTTCTGGCCTAGTTCGAGGGCAAAATTGATTTTCTGGTTGAGTACGAGGGCATAATTAATTTTTAGGTAAAAATACGAATTTAAAAAAATATTAAAATTCTAAAATGATGTAAAAATTAATAACACGTTTAAAAATGTTTTATTAATATATGGCTAAAAATAACAAAAAAATTAAAAATATGTAAATATTATAAAATTAAAATATCAGAAGCTATTAAATTATAAATTATTCAAAAATCAAAGCTTGAAAATAAATTCTACAGTCTAATCCTATTTTTTTAATTTTAAACCCTAAAATTATCAAACTCTAAATTACAAACCTTAAATCTTAAACCCTAATTAAAAATTTTATCAATATAAAGTGACTATGAATCATAAAAATATGTGTATAAATTTAATCAAGTAGGGTTTAAATTTTAAGGTTTGTGATTTTGAAATTAGACTTAGAGTGGAGATTTAATTTTTTAGTATTGAGAGATAGAGGCACCAAAAAGAGTAAATGATTTTTTTCTGTTGAAAGAATCACATTAAACCTATTTTAGGATTTTTTTTCTTTACATTTTTTGAAAAGAAAAGAAAAAACCAAAATCGTCCAATTTTTTTGATGAAGGTTTTATATTTTTAATACTTTATAAATATTTAAAAATTTAATTATTGAACAATTTATAATTTATTAGCTTATAATCTTTTAATTTTATAATTTTTACTTATTTTTAGATATTTTTAATTATTTTATTTTTAGTCATATATTAATAAAATATTTTTATTAATTTTTATATTATTTTAATATTTTAGTATTTTACTCATATTTTTTGCCTAAAAATTAATTTTGCTTCATACTCAACCATAACATTAATTTTGAACTCGACTCGCTTGAAAAATCAATTTTACCCCTTTACCACGTCATCTTCAAAGGTGGACTGTCACGTCAGCACCGTACTTGTCAACGTTGGCTTTCATTTGTCAAGGGACAAACGATGATACAATTCGATTACTTCAAGGACTAAATTGATACAAAAATATCATAAGGTAAAATTGATAAATTGAGACTACTATAGAGGTAAAAATAACCCTTAAACCTTTTTTTAGAATCTGATAAATAACACTTATCGTAAAGTAAAAGTAACAATTGCAGTAGTTTATATTTTTTTCCTGATTGTAGAGGCAGTGTCTTGTTTGTGTTTCCCTTTCGCTTCTAGGGGCATAATCATCAAATTATCACATTTTTAATCTTTATTTTTTAAAATAGCACCTGAAAAAGATTATTTTCATGCCTAACACCTTTAAAGTGTACTCTTCACTCGCCAAGCAAGCATGACAAGTTTTATTATTTTTTTAATTTTTATCGAAACTTGTCAGGCATGCATGACGAATTTTTTTTTTGATAATTTCTAATGAAACTTGTCAGGCATGCATGACGAATTTTTTTTTTTGATAATTTCTAATGAAACTGCGTGTTTCTTTAAAATTTATTTCCTTCTACGCTTAAAGTTTTCATCACATATATTAAAAAATTATTAAAAAAAAGAATTCGCCATGCATACCTAACAAGTTCACTATTAAAAATGCTACGCAAGAAAATAATTTTCTTCTGATACTATTTTAAGAAATAAAGTTTAAAAAGTATGTTCTTTTGTTGACTAAGCCGCTTTGTGGTGTACGTTGTGCCCTTGCTTGATGTGTTGTCTTTGTTTTGTTTGATTTTGATTTTGATTTTGGTGTTCCTTGTTATGAGTCAGGATTTACACTTTGTAATTTTGCTATTATAGCAACTTTTATTAATAAAAATATGGTATGATTGAGAAAGAAAAAAATTAGGTTCCTTCCGTCTAAATCGTTAACATATACTCACCAAACTATAACAATCTACTTGAAAAATATACAAGCTTCCAAAATATTTTTTTAATAACATGTATGTCAGTCTTACGGTCTATGTTTGGGGTGCGAGGTTATCTTTTCAATAATATCGTTTCTAAGTTTTGAAATCACATTCTCTCCTTAAAAGTACAATGTACTTTACCAATGCACTTAACATTTGTTGATAGCTTCAAGACATTCTGAAGCTAATATAAACATAGTATATGAAATGCCAGATTGTCTCGCGCAATAAAGGCAATCAAAAGGAAAGCAAAACAGGTCTGCTATGACATTGCTCTGTTTTCGTGATTACATATGTAATTAATAAGGCAGCAATGTTTCACGGACAGAGACAAGAGTCGGGATTTGGGACTGAGAGGAGCAAAATATAAATCTTAAAAGGTAGGGATAAATTCCATTTTTCTCAAAATAAAACATAACAAAGGTAAAAATATTTTGCCCGGAAATTATATGCACATAACCCACGAATAGCACTGATATAAGATATTCAGATTTGGGACGCTTTTTTTAGGTTCCTACCCTAAAGGTTAGAAGAAGCTTAGTCCTACAAAATATAGAGTTTCTGGGGTTTAACAAGGTTTATGGACCATTAGGAAAGTGATAAAAACTGTACTCTACTAATTAGCATGCTAATCTTACCCTAAATCAACGGGAAGGTAATGTATATCCATATTTACCCTCAACAAAAGTAGTAACATCTTCATTAAAACATACATCACAAATTGGGCATGAAGTTCAGTCCTTCAACTCAAAATAGAACACCCCAAGGCTTTAGTTTGTTATGACAGTCAAACTGTCCCCTGGATTGCATTTTCTAATTCATAAACTCCATTTGCTTTTCATGCATCACATCCTCAAGTTTCTTGCATATAAACCTGCCTGAAAATTTTACGTTTCATGCATCATTAAATCACAAACCAATGCCATATTAAATGGAAGACAAACAAAACGCGAAAACATACAACTCACGCAGTAATTTATAGCTCCATGGGGAATTCCAAAAAAATAGTAAAACTTCAGTCAGTGTTAACGAGTCGAGATCCACAACTGGCACAATCTTGGAGCTCCTCTATACATATCTTGTCACAAACTTGGGTTCCTTGCATCCTATAAATAAATTTCAGCTTATTAATTTACAACCATGATATGGCAAAGTAGAACAATGTATTTTGTACAAGGCATCAAGCAAGAATGTCATCTAATTGTCCAAAAACTGCAATTCATAGTTATACTCTAGTTTCAAATGGCTAAAGCTCTATCTATTGTTAAAATGGCATGAAAGAGATTATCATCAGAGCAACAATTTTAATTTCACATAGAAAGCAATGATTCAAGCTTCAGGTGATAAAATAAATTTCTCGAAATCACTCTCTAATTCCAGTAAAAAGGTTCATTGTAATGTTGATTTTTGTTGTACAACTTCGTGTCATTAAATATACTACGACACAAGGAACTATTTAGTAATTGAAACCTCAGAAAGAAAAAACACATTGCCGGTTTGCACTCATTTGTACAAAGCAAATGCATGAGTATTTCATACCGGTAAAGAAAAACGATTCATTGTTTGGGTCTTAGGCTCTAAGCTATCACATAACTGGCAGCAATTTCTAAATTGATGAAGCACATGCTAGTTTCAGAATTATGTTATAGTCCCTGGAAATTTGCTCTCCTTTTGCAACATTGTAGAGAGAAACAAAGCATGGGGTGTAAGCAATTGCATACAACTCTGAACGAGTCCGGAAGAATTTAGTTTCTCGAAGCTGCTTCCTCTTCTGGTTGTAACAAACTATTGCCTCGTTATTGAACAACAACAATATTTCTCCATTGCTCAAAACAACCATTGGTTGATAGTAATCCCAGTCGCGTTCCATTTCGTACACCTCTTCAATAACAAACTGTTTGGTCCAGGACTCCTTAACACCGTACTCCTTCATAACCCAAATGTCAAACTGGCTCCAATCGGTGACAGGAATTATAAACAGACAGCTTCCTAACACTCCAAATTGTGGGAAAGTTGCATTTACTTCATTCGCTTTATCAAAAAAGTCAGGCGTTGGAACAGTCCCAAATTGCTCAGCATCAAAGTCAAAACAGTGTATGAATTCATCACCATCAGGAGAATTGTTACACCAGTGAATAGCTCCATTCAAGAAAGCATTGAAAGGTGAAGAAACGTGGGGAGAAGGTGCATTTCCTATGCTTCTCCAGGTACCAGTCCCAATGGTGTATATTTCAGCCGTTTTATTAGCCGATTCAATTGTCGGATAATAAATTTGCAAAAGTTTGTATTGATTACTCACAGTTGAATAACCAAGCCCCCCAAAACTACCTCTACTCCTATTCTTAAAAGGCGGTGGGATTGTGATAAATTCACCCAAAATTGGGTTACAGATATAGAAGGAATCGTCTCTTTTAGGTCCGAGTCCGCCCCCAACTAAACAAAGTAAACCATTGCATGCACTCATACCAGAAATATCACAAGTGGGTACATTATATTTGGGGTGTAAAATTGAGTTTCGAGACCTGGAAACTTGCACCATTCACATCAACCTGAGCTAGTTGAAGCCTCTTGGAAGTATTTTTGGGAGGAAAAGTCTTGATTAGAATGCAAAGGGGCGATCTTTCAAGGTGGAGCCATGCGAACTCAGAATTAGAAATGAAACAGGAGATTTTTTTGCAAACGCACCTGCAATGGAGAATGTCAGTGATGGAAAGCCTGGAGAGAATGTCGAGAATCAAAGGGTGTGGGAGTTGAAGGAATCGGCAAGTGTTTGGTGTTGCTTCATGCTCGCTGCTGCTGTTTGATGGTTCCATTGTAGCTTTCCTTCGACCCCTCATTTTCTGAAACCAATTTTGGTTTCTTTTCTAATTGGAATGGGTTTGAAGTCTAAACTAAAGACACCGTAAGTAAGAAAGATTTTAGTTGTGGAACCCTAAAAAATAAAGGGTAAAAATTAATGAATTTGTTAATAATTTATATTTTATCTAAATAAATATTATAGATTTAACAAAAGGAAAATACTTTGTTTTTTAGGGTTTAGAGATTTGTGTTGTAGTTTAGGGTTTAGAGATTTATGTTGTGGTTTAAGCTTTAAGGGTTTAGGTTGTAGTGTGTAAAATTTAAAATTTACTGTTAGGGTTTAAGGTTTTAGGGTGTTAAAGCTAGGGATTTAAGTTTTAAATTTTATAAAAGAGTTATATATTTTTTATACAGTTTGTGTATCAAAATATAACTCTTAACAAAATTCTAAGTTTTGAGGAAATCATTTAAGCCCTATGTCACCTTAAAATTAAAATTTATTATTTTTACGATTTTATGATATGTCACTTTTACAGTGTGTTATGTGTCACCATTATAATGATTATTTGTGAATTAACGGTGAAAATTAATCAATTTTGACTGTCAACGTTACAAAATGCTCTAAAGAATCGATATTTAAATTATAAGGACTTAGTTGATTATTAAATGTCTTAATATTTTTAAATTTATATTTTTTATATAAAAAATCAAATTCGTCGTTTTGGACGATGTTCGAGTCTTAGGCAACTCTAAAGGAGATTAGAAAATGCAAGAAGAGAGTCCTTGCTTGCCCCATGTATCGGAAGCTCCTACCCCCGCACTTAAAGTTATTAAGGGAGAGTATGGTTTGCAAAAAATATCATTATATGGGAAATGATCTTTTTCGAAATTACATACCCACTTTTGGTTGGGGAGCATTCTCTTCGAGGGATAATATTGTATTTTCAACAGTAGCGCTTTTTTCATTAAATAGTGGGAAGGTGAATCCCTTATATTTTTTAGGTATTTGTCAATTCTCACCCCTTTGGACCATATTACCCTTATATTAATAAATTTTGTTCACATGGACCCTTTATTGAATTTAATTAAATGATTAAATGTGTATGGTGTAAATTAATTAAATATTTTTATTTAATATTAATTTAACATTTAAATGGTGTTACACATATTTAAATATTATTTTAATATTTAATATATTTTTATTAATATTATATTTATGATGTTTATAGGTTATATGTTGGGATTGCATATTGCTTGAAAATTAATAAGTTCAGAGTTTACGTTTTTTATTTTATTCTTTGATTTATAAGATGATTATCATCTTATAAAACATTTTAATAGGTTAAACTTATGATATAAATTCTTATCAGTATTATACAGCTTTTAGATTTATTTTATTATTTACTTGACAATCAGTCACAAATAATAAAAATTTTAAAATTTAGACATATTAGAATTTAAAAATTCACAAAATTATTTCAATAGAGGGTAACGAGGGTATGTAAATATAAATTATAGTTTTTTTAAAAATAGTTAATATAATAATTATATTAATAATATGATAAATATATAGGTTTTGCAAATTTTAGATAGTTTAACAAAAATAATTCTATTACTTTTTGCGCATATGCTTTTAGTTTAATATTGAAAGTTTAACATGTTAAAAAGAAAATATATCGCATGATCAATTTAATAAATTTCACATCAGATAATCTTATATACACCAAACCAAACACAACAATCTTACATTCTTACCAAATAAAATAAACAAGATAATATAACATTTCCAGTAATATGTTAATTGTCAAATAATGTTTCATTCTAAGAATTTTATTTTCAAAAGTAATCTTACATTTCGTAAACTATAACGTACCCTAAAAAAACTTAGGCTCATAGACGCTTGCCACAATACCACAACTATACGGACATTATGAGGGCATTAGATGAGTTAAAGTGTAAAGTTTTTCGGACAACTCTAAGAAGAAGAGCTGAAAATTGGTACAATTCCCTACCTACGATAACTATAGTAGATTTTAAATAGTTGTCACACATGCTCATCAAACATTTCTTGGCCAACAGGATAATCCCTTCGCTCGAAGGCCAAATTTTAAATAGTGTGCACTGACTTTTCCTTTCGTTCCTAAACTAAAATCTATGAATTTTAATTATTACGTCGAACATTAAAATTTGGGCAGGATTAAGTTGTTTAAATTTGAATATAACAAGAATTTCAGAAACATTTAAACGAAAATATTTATGATGTCATTTATTTTGACTAATATCAAAATTGATAAAGATCTATGGTTTTTTTTACAATGACAATTGAATATTATTAAAAAATCATAGAAGATATTATAAATACAACACATCCGCAAGGGAAAATATTAGGGACTAGTCCACCAAAATATCATATAACCTAAAGGTGCAAAAAAAGTAAATAATTTCATAAATATTAGCATACCATCAAAATCTAAAAGACTTCCTGAATCTCTTGTCTCTATGAAATATTTAAACTAAAAAATAAAAGTTATAATTTAACTTACCTAGTTTCAATACTCACAAGACCTAAATATGGAAGGAGATAGGATCAAATATTAAGAGGGGCAACATTTTATTAAGTCTTTAAATTTAAATATAAAAAAAGATAAAAATCTTATTTAACTATTAAAATCCTTATAAAAACTAGGTTAAGGGGTAAACAGATAAATAGGTACAGCTTTGTAATAGTTGGGGTATATTGACATAGGTGATAGTGTTCGGCGGCTGGGCAGTGTACAGATGGTTTTTTTTAGCAGGTTATGCTGCTTATTGGGTAATAATATAAACAATTATTCAAAAAAAATCTTATTTAAGTAATATTTAAATAATAAAAGACCTAAATATTAGGGGTGAACGTTCGATAGAGTCGAGTCGAGTCAAAAAAATTTGAGTTATTCGAGTTGACGAGTCTAATTTTATCATTCGAACTTTCATTCGAAAATTTTTCGAGTCGAATCGAGTTGAAGAAATTTGAGTCGAGTTATTCAAGTTTCTATTCGAACTTAGTTGTAATTATTTATAATGTTAGTATGAATTAATTCTAATTTTAAACGATTTTATCTAACCATATAAGATATATATATATATATTTGTATTATTTTTCACATGTATAAATAAGAATTATAAAGTTATTTAATAAATCAAATATCATCTAAAATTATATAATATATATTTTAGCTCAATCGATAAATTTTATAGTACCGTTTAATTCCAATTTAAATCACTTTCTCTAATCATATAAGATATGCATATATATATATATATTCATATTTTTTTATATGTCGCAATGTTTCTTCAGATTTTTATATATCGGTATATATATAATAAAAAATTAAGAGATTCGTCTTGAACTTAAAAATAAATCTATTAATTACTAAAAATTTTGAGTTATTCGAGTTTCTATTTTACAACTCAAACTTTATTTGAAATTTTTTCGAGTCGATTCGAGTTTATGAAATTTCGAGTCGAGTCGAGTTTTGCTTACCCCTACTAAATATTATTATATCAAAAAAATTTGAGACAGATAACTATCCCTCCAATCCTATGAATGGCTTCTTCCCTGACCTAAAATATAATGAACGCAAAAATTCTGGGCTATAACTTCTCCCCTATAGACATGACTCCATCACTATTCGTAATTTTTAAATCCTTCATTGTTTCAAGATTCAAAAGTACACATACAAACAGAACAAAACACACATATAAAAGAAATAACAATCAAAAGGATATATAGTGTAAGTTGGTTTTTTATTATTTATAGATAAACAGACAAGAGAGACATGTTACGAAAAAAATAAGAAAAAAGGAAATTTGATTCAAATGGTTTAAAAATAATAGAGCAAACACATTAATTTGACCGGTTGGTCAAACTATTTATTTTTATTTTTATATTTTTTTAATTTATAAATTTTAAATATATTAGAAGTATTCTTTCCTTTCATTCTAAATAAAATTATGATTAAAATTAAAATTTATGGAGAAAAAAATACTATTAAACAAAATTTTCATGTAAGACATGAAAAAACGGGAGCACTTCTATTTATCTCGACTAAAAATCAACCTTAAAAAAGATGTATAGGCGTGACAATGCTAAGTGGGGTACATTCTCATGCATATCCCAGTTTCCACGTATCCTCCTCCCCACCTATCTGATTTTGCCACGTTATCCCTACTCCAATCTTTTTCTTCTTTTTTTTTCTAAGCCAACCCCACATTCATTATCCCTTTCCCACCAATCAAATCTCTCCACATCATCATCTTCATAATTCTTGTAACCCAATGAGAAATCACCCCAAGTTTTTGTTTTACGCTTTGTGGTTTTCCCGGTTTTATTTCCGGCGAGCCGCCGTGAACGTTTGGAAAACAATGGTACCGGCGGCAGGGAACTCATCCATTGCTAAGCTCCGACACCTGAGTCCAAGTGGTTCCAAAGCATGAGCCAGCTTCGTCCAAACTTCTCGGCTACAGCTCGTCGTCGAGACTGAAACCGTCGCCGGCATGAAAACTTGAACAGCTTTCTTCAATTTCAAAACAATGTCATCCCGGTCGTCGTAAACCGACCCGACACACTCGAAGCTAGCGTAGCTAAACCCATCCTCAGGAGTAACATGGATGGTCGAGTAACGATCACCGTCAATGCTATTCATGGAGTAACCGCAAGGATCAAACGCAAAGTCACAAACGAACGCGCCAGGGCTTATGGCATCGGTCCCCGTCAGCTCCGTCATTTCTTTCCCACCTACATCCCCCGCTTTTCCATTCCCGGATTTCATGAAGAATCGACGTGCGAGGAGGCGGTTGAGTCCCTTCATGCAAACTTCGACGGTGAAAAAAGTAACATCGTGGTGGGGAGATTCCAATGGTGGCAAAAATGTAGAAGTGAAAACGTGCCATGTATGAGCAGGAGTTTGGAAGGTAAAACGGAGGCTTTTCGATAGCAAAGATTGAGGGGATGTTTTGTTCAATGTAAATAACTTCTTTTTTGAAGCTGGTGTGGGGGAAAAGTTGAGCTTTGGGGAAGATGAAGTTGCCTCTGGTGTACCTACATGTTTGCAGAGTGAGGCCGAGAGTGTTTGCAAAGTGGATCAATGGAGGGATTGATTTGAGGAGTTGGGTTGTCCCACAGGTTTTGATTACCATCTTTATAGGGTAAACAAATAAGCTGGATTCAGACAAAACGTAAGCATCAAAGAAGGGGTTCCCAACAGCTGATACAACAGTGCATTGGACAGCAAATAGGACTTGTTCAAGTGATTCGAATTCGAGTAGCCTAAGCCCCAACTTGTTGTTGTCTTCGTCAATATCACCGAAGAAGTGGGGCTCTAGACGTTTCTCAAACCCTGAAACAGACATTTCAAAAACAAAACAACAAACAAGATTGGATTGAATTTGATGGTGTTTGAAGAAGTAGATGAAAATGGGAATTTATAGGTGGCTTAAGAGATGCAATTGAGGCAACCAAGAATCATGATAGCGGGCACAATGAAGTGAATAAGATGGATTAAACAAGAGTATTCACAGTTCAATTACCCAACTTGTTCATAAAAATGTAATGTATTTATATAGTATAGACTTCAATAGGAAAATTAACCTAATACTATTCTCCAAGTTACATTTATATATATTTGTATTTTGAGAGAAGAAATCAAAATCTTTCATTCGCGCGTGCGTTTTCAGGTTTTCTTTGTCATGCTCATCACTCACTACTCCTGCCTGCTCTCCACTCTCCAGTAAGTTTCAGTCACTCTTTGGCTTGGTCATTTCAATCAATGATCTCCCATTTTTAAACGCTTTATGAACTGTGTCATTAGCAAAGAATTCCTTTTTTTGGGGGGGAGGGGGGTAAATAATTTAACTATTTATGTGCTTCGGTTCAATAACTGTGCTGTATAGTAATTAAAGGATGCTGCTGCTGGGGGAAGTGAACTCATTATGTATTTTTGAGGGAGGGGCCAGGATCTTTAACAATTTTGTCTCCGATCTTATACTTCACATGCATTTCCTTTGATTTTTTTATCGTATAATACTCACTACTGTCGGCATTTTTTGCAAGTAAAAAAACATAACAATATGATTGTCCAATTTCTGTTTGTTTGAATAATTTCTAGAAAGTTTTACTGTTCACAACTAATATTTAATGTTAGCTAAATTTAAATAAATGTCGAATATAAATATTTAGGTGAATATATATATATATATATCAAATTATTTGACAAATTTTTAATGAGTTTTTTATTATTAATTTTTTTAACATGGTATTATTAGTGATCAAACTATTATTTTTTTATTTTGTTCATAAAATTATTTTATGTAAATATGGTGACTAACATTATGTCTATTTTCTATTTTTCTAATAATTTTCGATTTGTTACAATAAAAACATCAAACACAAACATTCAAAAAGAAATGATTGCTAAAAAAAACTTATCCATTATTACATCAACTTTACAAACAAAACAAATGACAATACTATACTCCAATCTGTACAATTCTTAACATTGACATTGCCCGCAAAACCTCTTGATTCCATGATCCAACATGATCGTTGATCGTAGTGCAGCAGTTGTCTAAATATGCTTCAATTGATGTCGCAACTTTAGTGCAAGAATACACATTGTTCAAGTAATAAAGTGATCACTAAAATTATCCAAGTATCGATCCCACATGAATTGAATATCGATGTACCTGAAATGCTATTGAATGTAGTTAATAAGAACAGATAGCATGAAAATAAATCAAGTATAGTTTGATGATGTGACAATCGATCAAAGAACAAATAAGGGTAAAATCAAGGTATCTCAGCATCGCAAAACAACAAGCAAAGTCCCGATTTATGATAGATAAATGTATGGATGCAAATAAATGAATGCGCTCACTACTGTCACCCCTTCATTTTTGCTTAAAAAAAACCTTCATTGGTTGCTAATAGGTCATTTACTCTTTTTTCTTTTTGAACTTTAGGTCTTTGAAAGCCTTAGATTATGTGAAAATTAAGGAAATATAGATAAGTTAGGTCACCAAATAATTTAATAAATTTATCCTCAATAATATGACGACATATGTCATCATCTTATTAATGAAGATTGAGAAAAATATGGATAAGTTTAGGAGGATCGAATATGAGACCTGGATAAGGTCACCGTTGGGTCAAGTTTGATAAGTAATGCTGTAGTTTACCCTTAAAAAAATTGTTAAAATGGGAGGGTTTGAGGTTGAAGTCCCATTGAAAAGTGTGCAAAAATGAACTCCATTGAGAAAAGGAAAAATAAGTATCATTAGGAAAAAACTTATGGAGAATTACTACTGCTTTAAGTGACTGGCATGAGAGTTTTAAAGAACAACAACATCAACATAATTATAGGATGGACCGAATGTTTCAAAGCAGACCAAACAAATTTAATCACCAGTTTTGCAAATTAGAAAGGACTGGTGATGCTGAATTTTCTGTTACAAAGATGTTCCCGAGTTGTTTATACTTTTTCTTAACCTCTTGATAAAACATAAACACTTTTCTGATAAAGTTGCTTGAACTCAGATCTCTTACTATGAACATCATACTCTTCTCCGTTGTGACAATTCGTTAGGTTTAAAAAATAAGTAATATTTAATGGATCGAATGAATTTCAACATTTATAGTCTAATATACTATATCAAATAAAAACCCTCGTGTAAAAAATAGAGTATCAAATAATTATCTCAAAAGTTGGTTTTTCTATAACGACAATCAAACGTTATGTCATCTCAAATATACACTCATTTTATTTTATTTTATTTTTTAAGGTCAAACTTAATTTAATTCAATTTATTCATATGTTTCATACCAAGAAATGTTTAAAGAATTCCAACTAAAATAATCATATCTTACTTGAAAGATCATTCAACTAAACCTTCAACGAAAATCCCACCACTATTCATCAAAGATGCAACGGAAACCTTGCTAAGGATGTAATTTTTCTTTTGAAAACTTGGGTAATTTGAATGGACGAAGAAAAACATTCTATAAAAGTAAACAGGGTATTTATTATAGTTAGTACCTTTTTAAACTCTCTCCAAACCCAAATCATGCAGTCTAAGCTAAGTCCCAATGCCCCATGGCTGGTCCACTCATCAGTTCAATGTGCCCCCTGACAACCACCGTGACTTGTCACCATTGCAACTACACATCATATAAGGTGTGCCCTAACATCTTGGCACTAGTGACTTTTTTTTTTTTTGGGGGAGATTAGCACTAGTGACACTGTAGCATGAGCACAAATACCGGTTACGAATGGTACCAAATTTGCTTCCAATATAGTATGTGTTTAACTGTTTATTATATGTTTGATTATAGATATAATATATGATATTTATAGTTATTTTCATTCGATTTATAGGGAGGAAGGTGTAAATGGTGTAAAATTGTCATAAATTTTAAGAGTATGCTCATAATAACAAATATTGAGAAAAAATTAGGCCTTTAGTAAAAATATTAGAAAAAAATTAAAATTTAAAAGTAAACCCCTAATAATAAATATTAGAAAAAAATTAGTCCCATTAATAATAAATATTGGGACAAAATTAAACTTATAATAGTAAATATTGAGGGAAAATAGGCCCTTAATAATGGCACGGAGACGTAATTTTTTGAGATCTACACAATGACACGGAGACGTAATGGCCTCGTAGTCATTTTTATCCCGAAAACATCGTTTTGACCTTCAATTTTAATTTTTTTTTAATTTTACCAAAACTTTTAACTCTTACCATGATCGCTTTTAACTTGTCGGGATTAAAATTCAATTTTTCTGTATAGAAATATATCATTATTCAAAAGGATTTGTTATGTGTACTTTCACTGTATTTTGAAATTATTCATTTTGGTCTTTGTAATTTTTATTTCATTTTAATTAGGTATTGTTATTTTACCAGAGGACCCAAAATGCAATATTTCAGAATGCCATATAATTACACATTTTCATAATGTAGTATAATTACATAATTATAATTATGGGTGGGCAACACTTCACTCAACTCGAAAAAATCGAATTATTTGACTCGATTCGACATGAAAAATTGACTCGTTCTAACTCGACTTGTAATTTCATATAATTTAAGTTATAAAATAAAAATTCGAATAACTCGATATTCTTGCTCACCAATTATTCAACCATAAGTTCAACTCAATAACATAAATTATAATAGCAGAGTTCTTTCTCTTCGTCTACCACACCCACGATCAAAGATTCATACGATCCCGAAATCTTTGCATTTTTTAATTTCTATGACAAAAGTATGATTCATGTTTGTTTGTTTTTATAAGTTCAACTCAACATTATTCGACTGGTTTCAAATTAATCAAAGGTTCAACTCAACATAATTCGATCGGTTTTGAATTGATCAAAATTTGTTATAACTAAATTTTAGTTCAGTCAATTAATTTGATTTTAATACAACAATAAACAGCCGTATGTGAGCTTTCCACGAAGAGTACTCCTTGTAGTTCTTTTCTAGGTAGGGATGGCAATAGGAGGGGCGGAGTTTTGACCTACCCAACCCCGACCCGTCCAAATTAATTTTTCATTTTTTAATAACAAAATAAAAAAAATGTTTTTAACTTAAGATAACAAATTTAATATGTGCAGTAAAGAAAAATAAGAAAAGCAAAAATTGCAAAAGTGTGGTCTTGGGAAGATACATTGTTCTGCCAAGAGTCTGAAAACATTAACAAAACAATAAAGCATCGAAAACTAAAAAATAGAATAAATAAATAAAAATAATAAATCAAATCCTTATTCACTGTCCTCTAGCTTCTTAGAAAATCCATTGCAACGAAAACCTCTGTTGCATGATCAACTACCTGGAAAAATAAGAGAAACGTCAAAACTTTGAGAAGAATAGGAGGTTTCCGGAGTATTTCTCTATTCCAAGCTAAAAAAAAGACTCGGTGTTAATGTTGAGATCACCTTTGTCAATATTGCTCTTTCTTCAGTTTTACCATCTTCAAAATTCATCCATGAAATTAGGGACAAGAGTTTTTGAAGATTAGAAAGTGAAAAGGTTAAATCTTTTACCAGTGACAGGGGTCGACAGGAAAAATCGAAAGAAAATAACACACGGAAACAAAGAAACAAGGGGAAAAAGTTAAAAATAAAAGAAAGAAAGAGCAAATGAGAGAGACGCAACTGGAGAAGAAAAATTAAGAATGAGGCGCGAGGCTTAACCTTTATATATATATATATATATATAAGGCTTAAATAAAAAATAAGTATTTAAAGTATACTTTTTTTTATTTTAAGTGTTTAAAGTATTTTTTATAAAAATAAGTATTTAAAATTTTAAAAATTATAAATTTAAGTATTTAAAGTATTTTTTTTGTAAAAATAAGTTTATAAAATTTTAAAAGTTAAAATTTTAAGTACTCAAATATGTCACGGGTTAAGCATTGATTGGTTAAAAAAAATTTAACACCTATTAATGGTTAGACACCTAAAATTATAATTTTTAAAAATTTAAACACTTATTTTTACAAAAAAAATACTTTAAGCACTTAAAGTTCAAAAATATATACCTTAATCACATATTTTTTATTTAAGCCTATATATAATAACAATTTTGTAAATAAATTAAAGATTTTTTTGTAAATATTTCAGGTCGAGTGGGATTAAATAAAAAATTTTGAATCTTAAATTCGGCCCACTCAACCTCGATAAAATTCAACATAGACCGTCCCGTCCTAAAACTCGATTCTACTATTAAAAAAATCACTCTAAATAGATCGGACCCGTCGAGGATAGGTATTATTGCCATCCCTATTTCTAGGGCTCCACAACTGAAAGCTTTTTTAGAGTTGAGGAAATAAAGGAAAATTGGTCTGAGAAAATGAGGGGTCCAAAGAAAGCTACAACGGAACCATCAAACAGCAGCGGCAAACATGAACCGGCACCAAACGCTTGCCCATTCCTTCAACTCCCATACGCTTTAATTTTGGACATTCTCTCTAGCCTTGCCATTAGTGACATTCTACATTGCAGGTGCGTTTGCAAAAGATTCTTCTGTTTCATTTCTGATACAGAGTTCGCATGGCTCCACCTTTCAAAATCACCCCTTTGCATTCTACTCAAGACTATTCCTTCCAAAAATGCTACCAAAATGTTCCAGTTAGCCCAAGTTGATGTCAACGATGCAAGTTTCCAGGTCTCGAAACTAAACTTCACACCCAAATCTAATGTACCCAATTGTGATATTTCTGATATGAGTGCAAGCAATGGTTTACTTTGTTTAGTTGGAACTGAAAAAGATGATCCCTTCTATGTCTGTAACCCAATTTTGGGTGAATTTATCACAATTCCACCCCCTTATAACTATTATAAGGATTGGGATAGGGATAGTTTTTGGGGCTTGGTTATTCAACTGTAAGTAATCAGTACAAACTTTTTCAAAGCTATTATCCGACAATTGAATCGGCTAATGAAACGGCTGAAATATACACCATTCGGACTGGTACCTGGAGAAGCATAGGAAATGCACCTTCTCCGGACGTTGATTTACCTTTCAATGCTTTCTTGAATGGAGCTATTCACTGGTGTAACAATTCTCCTGATGGTGATGAATTCATACACTGTTTTGACTTTGATGCTGAGCAATTTGGGACTGTTCCAACACCTGAATTTTTTAATAAAGCAGATGAAGTAGATGCAACTTTCCCACAGTTGGGAGTGCTAGGAAGCTGTCTGTTTATAGTTCATGTCACCAATTGGATCCAATTTGACATTTGGGTTATGAAGGAGTATGGTGTTAAGGAGTCTTGGATCAAACAGTTTGTTATTGAAGATGTGGACGAAACGGAAAGCCACTGGGATTACTATCAACCAATGCTTGTTTTGAGAAATGGAGAAATACTGATGTTGTTAAACGAGGAGGCAATAGTTTGTTACAACCAGCAGAGGAAACAGCTTCGAGAAACTGAATTCTTCCGGACTCATTCAGTGTTGTATGTAATTGCTCACACCCCATGCTTTGTTTCTCTCTACAACACATGCTTCATCAATTTAGAAATTGCAGCCAATTAAGTGATAGCTTAGAGCCTTAGAACCAAATAATGAATCGTTTTTCTTTACCGGCATGGAATGCTGATGCATTTGCTTTGTACAAATGAGTGCAAACCGGCAATGTGTCTTTTCTTTCACCGAAGTTTCAATTACTATTTAGTTCCTTATGTCATAGTATATTTAACAACACAAAGTTATACAACAAAAATCAACATTACAATGAACCTTTTTACTAGAATTAGAGAGTGATTTTGAGAAATTTCTTTTATCACCTGCAGCTTGAATCATTGCTTTCAATGTGAAATTAAAACTGCTGCTCTGATGATAATATCTTTCATGCCATTTTAACAATAGATATAGCTTTAGCCATTTGAACCTTTGTACAAAATAAAAATATATCCTGAAATTTTCAAATAGTCCTAAAATAGTCCCCAAATTCTTAAAGCCATCCGACCACTAGCGACGAAATGAAGCGCCCTCCCATCGTTTATCAACACGCACGCCGTTCGTCGACCGCCCTGCCGCCTTTCGTCGCAAATCGTACGAAGGAACCATGTGGTGGGAGAAATGGTCGTGATGGTCCGGCGACCGATGTGGTGGGCGGCGGTGTGGCAATCGATGGGAATTAGGGAGTTAGGGATTTTGAAATTTGGGGGTTGTTTTGTGAAATTTGGAAAATTTAAAGATTTTCTGAAAATTAAGTAATTTTATTTATTTTTAATATAATTTTAAAATTTTCAAGAGATGACACGTGTCCTTCAACGGTGGGAATTAACGGAGAACCTTAAATGGGTCACGGAATGAAACGTTAGGCACATATTTGGCCCAAAAAATAGTTTGTGCACGTAACTCGAAAAATGCATAGTTTGGGCACCTATTTGACGGTTAAGCCTTTTTCATTTATAAGATTTTTTAATATATTAGTATGATTAATTAATAATATATGCCCATACTTTTTTTAACTCTTTGACAACGCACACACATCTTGTATACACATGAACTTGAACCCGAATCTCCTAAGATGAACCTCTTCTCCACGAAAGCCAATTGTTGGTTCATTTATAATATATCATTTTTGAACAATGGCATCTGAATTTTTATTAAACACCAGGAAAGATATTACAAATACAATACATCAAAAAGAGAGAAAAAAAGACTAAACCACTAAAAATCTCATATAAATGTGTAAAGAAAAACAAATACTACCATGAAGATTAGCATACCATCAAAACCTAAAAACCTTCATGAATCTCCTTTTCTCTTTTGAGAATTTCTAAATATTTTTTTGAGCAATTTCTATCTAGGGGAAGGGAAAATTTGCTTCTACTGGGTCTAGAACCCACAACCTAGGGGGAGGAAAGGTGTCAACTGTGAGCTTTTATCCACTTGCTCTAGAAGTTGTTGACAGAATTTCTAAATAATTTTAAAATAAAAGTAAAGTATTCTTAAAATACAACACTAAAGTGTGTCACGTGGCATATAACCCTAAATCAATAAGATTTAAAGGTTTTGGTTAAATGATTTAATTAATCTAATTTTTTATTAAAAATTACTTTAACTCAATTTCTTAATATAAGTTGGATTGAATGAAAAATTTCAAAAACTTTTAAGGTATTTATATTTTGATCAACGAACTTTTAAAATTTATAATATAATAGCTGAACTTTTAATTCGTTTTTAAAATCTCCATTGTCATCAATTTCCGTTAATGACATGTTACCAAAAAAATCAATAAAATAATGTTTTTTCTCTCTTTTTCGCGTTACTTTCTTCTTTCTCTTTATCTACACATTTTCGATCACTTTCTCAAAAAAAATGATAAAAACCTTCCCTCAACTATATATTTTTTCTTTTATGAAACACTCTCAACTCTTTATTTACTTCACTATTCCTTGTTCCCTAACTTCTAAAACCCATATTTGTTTGAAATTAAAGAGAGCACAAATTAGAGTTCCATTGCCCTTTTAATTCTTCACTCATAGCTTAGTAAATTTGTAAGTTTTTATAATTTTACACAGCCATTATTAAGAGATAATCAAAAGCAACAACATTCTTAAGAGATAAGTGTATTTGAAACCCAATCAATGAAAAAGAACACAACTTGAAATTCTAAATTGACTCTAAAAATCAGCAAAATGTCACATCCATGGGAGATTTTCAAAGTATCATAGTGAGAGGACCTTAGCCTCAAAACAGTATACTATCAAAAGAAAACCATTAAGTTAAATGCAATATTTTACATCCCACGAAAGCCCTAATTTCACCAAACAATAACAAAGATGATCAAAACTTAGATAACTTCACATTTTTCATCTTTGGTTTTTTGTTCTCCAATGATGAACAAATATCATGGAACGATGGGTGAAAATGAAATTGGGTTTAAGAGGATGGTTGAGGGAAGCCATTATCGGGTTCAAGGAAGAATTTAATTGACAGAGAAATGGAGGAGAATAGGAATGGACGTTATAGTGGTGGTGGGCTATAAGTTGCTATGATGAATGCTGAAAGGAGGAGGAGAAGAAGAAAGGAACGTGAAAGAGAAAAGGGAGAAATATTATTTTATTGAGGAAAAAATTTAATGTGTCACATCAGTTACTATTAATGGCATGTGATCATTTAAAAGCGAATTAAAAGTCTAATGATCCGATTATAAATTTTAAAAGTTGAGTGACCATAATGCAAGTGTTTTAAAATTTTAGGGACCGTTGATACAGTTTATCCTTTATTTTGGTTTAAAAGTTGGGTTCTTTTTGCACCGTAAAGTCAAATTGAATTAACCAAAACCCAATCATATATACATAAACTCTCCACCGTTCTTCAAACAGAAAATCTTAGAATAGATTATCCAAAAAGAAAAAGGAAATCTTTGAACAAAACATTGACTAAAATTTATCTCGAAAAGGAAAAAAATAGATTTCCCAAACATGTCTCCAAAAATCTATGGAGGTTTGGTCCATTCTTGATCATATTTTTTTCCTTATAATTTGCTCTTCTTCCATTCAACCCTTTAACCATCAAACAAAACTTAAAAAAAAAAAAAAAAACTTGTTTATAATTTTACCCCATTTTTGTGATTTATTTTTAATCTCAAATGCCTGCTCTATTTTTCATTCTTTAAGCTCCCTACCCAAAGAACCCAAAAAACAGGCACAGGATGGCCTTGTGGAGAACTTTATCGACCCCTATTGCTTCACCGCTTGGCCTTATCCTCTCGTTCCTCCTCCTCAACTCCTCCGTCACAACCACCGTCGCCATCCGTGTCAGAACGGTGAAGCTTCCCGTTTTCAGGGAAGCCCCGGTTTTCCGCAATGGCGATTCGTGTGGATTGAACAAGTCTGACCTGATCCACATTGCAATGACCCTCGACGAAAACTATCTCCGTGGAACAATGGCAGCTGTTTTATCCATGTTGCAACACTCAACATGCCCCCAAAACCTGTCGTTCCATTTCCTTTGCACTCATTCCGACATCGAACTCGTTTCCAGCGTCCAATCCACATTCCCCTACCTCAATTTCAAAATCTACCGTTTCGATCTGAACCGAGTTCGCGGGAAGATATCGAAGTCGATACGACAAGCTTTAGACCAGCCATTGAACTATGCAAGGATTTATCTGGCTGATATATTACCGGCAGACGTGAAAAGGGTTCTTTATTTAGACTCCGACCTCGTCGTGGTCGACGATATCGGAAAGCTTTGGGACGTCGACATGGAGGACAAGGTTTTAGCAGCACCAGAATATTGCCATGCAAACTTCACCGTCTATTTCAACGATGCTTTCTGGTTGGACACGGAGCTGTCGAAAACGTTTCAAGGTCGGAATCCCTGTTATTTTAATACCGGTGTTATGGTTGTGGATGTTGAGAAATGGAGAAAAGGAGGGTATACGAAGAAAGTTGAGCAATGGATGGCGTTTCAAAAGAAGAAAAGGATATACCATTTGGGTTCATTGCCACCATTTTTGCTGGTATTGGCAGGGAACATTAAGCCAGTGGACCATAGGTGGAACCAACATGGATTGGGTGGCGATAACTTTGAGGGCAAATGCAGGAGTCTTCACCCTGGTCCTGTTAGCCTTCTCCATTGGAGTGGGAAAGGGAAGCCATGGTTGAGGCTTGATTCCAGGAAACCTTGTGTGGTGGACCATTTGTGGGCTCCTTATGATCTTTATCTTTCATCAAGACATTTTTTAGAAGAATAATTATAATACCATCGTTTCGTTTTTGAATAAAAAAACAGCATTAGGTCAAATGATTAAACAAAATGGAGATTCATATAATTTGAAGAGGTTTATATAGCTCCTCCATGTATTTCACCGCCGTCAAATTTCAAAAAACAAAAATATGAAATATAAATTGTTTCAAAGTATCGTCAAAGAGAAAGCTAAAATCCATGCCCAAGGTGTTGAAGAAGAGATTAGTGATCTAAAATTTTGTCTAAAAATTGTTAATGTTGATTCAAATTAATTAGCTATAAATTGAAGTTAAAAGTGTGAATTAAGTGACGGTTATACTAAAGTTAGTGTTTGGTTTGATCAATTTTATGATTTAATAAAAGAATTTTGATTTTTTGATTTGATTAGTAAAATTTCATTTTTAAGCTACAATCCTCAATTCTACATTGGTTTCTTTTTAATATTAATTTTGAATATTTTATATATTTATTTGATTTGATTTGAAAAATTATACTAAAATTTTAATTAAATTTTTTTAACCATACTCTTTGGTATTATAGGGTAGATTACACAAATCATCATTAAATTTTACTCTCCGACCTATTTTGGTCATTGAATTTTTAAAACGATCAATTTACTCACTGATTTTACTTTCTGACCTATTTTGGTCACTTTAAATTATTTTATTAATATTTGATATGATCTGGTACATTTTAATATTATTAAATATAAAAATAATTTAAAATAAATTATATTTTATTATTATTAAATAAAATAGTAATTTAAAATAAAAACCTCAAACCACTCTCACCCTCACAGACGTCGTCCACCCATTGAATCTCTCAAAACCAAATCTTCTACCTGCTCTGTCCAATTTTCTTGCAATAAATTCATCCACCACATCGCCATGCCGTCCAAAGGTTTGTCTCAAACCACTCCAGTGAAGCGCCGGCGGAAGATTTCTAACAAATAGCGTGACTGCCCTGCTTCCCATCGACGTCTAAAATAAATTTTTCCTAGATTCTTCCTAAGAAGAATATTATTGTTTCATAAACAATGAGAGCATTGCAATTGCAGGGATGTATAGCAGTAAGCATGACATTGCACCAGACCAGCTTTTGCTTCGTTTGCAGCCGGGCGAGAAGGAAGGCGATGAGCTCAAGAGGAATGCCGATGTTAACGAGATACTCAGAAAAGCACACAGTTTCCCAAGATGTTTACATGAGGCTTTGACAAAACATTAATGTTTTATTAATTTGTATATCATTTTAGTATTTTTAATATTTTTTAAAATTTGTATTTTTTTGTCTAAAAATCAATTTTGTTCTCGTACTCAACCAAAAAATCAATTTTGCCCTCAAACTCTACCGGAAAATCAATTTTGCCCTACTGTCACGTCATCTTCACTCGTGACACATCAGCATAGTTGATCGTCATATAAGCACCGTAACAGTCAACGTTGGCTTCCGTCGTCAAAGGACAAATAATAATACAATTCAACTGGTTTATGAGCCAAATTGATGCGAAAATACCATAGGGGCGAAAACGATAAATTGGGACTAGCCAGGGACAAAAGTAGCCCTTAAGCCTAAATTTAATTATTCAATCACATAATAACACGTGTCACCACCTGGACAATACATGGGTATAGTTGAATTATAGTTAATTCCATGAAAAAATGAAACAAAATTGACTTAAAGAGACTCAAACATGACACACTAATTGGGATACATAAAAGCACCTAAACCACTAGAACAAATATAATAGTTAGATTATAGTTGACAACGTTTTATATATTTTTCAAGTATGATCAATGCAAGATTTAAAATAAAAATGAGTTTAAGATTTTTGTTCTTTTTAAACTAAACTTGATATATTTCTTTTTACATTTATTTTTATAATTTCACATATATAATCATTAAATTGAGTTTTTTTAACTTGATTAATAAATTTTAATTCTTTATTAAAAATAAAAATATTAATTCAATTATTCTATATATGAAATTATATGAAAGAATTTAAAATTTTAAAATTATTTTAAAAATTAGTTTAGCGAACCCAAACTCACGAACATAATTCAGATGAAGTGCGATGGTTACATTGTGAATTCTAGTGAAATCAGAACCAAAATGCAAAGTTCGATAGTTTCAGGTCAAAAGTGCAAATTTTAGAAAGTTCGATGCATTTTTAAAAAGGCATAATGTCAAAAAAATGTCCTTAACATTTCACTGAATAATAATTTTGGCCCTTATTCTTTTTTGGTCTACTTTCACCTCTAACGTTTTATTTTGGGTCAAAATAGCCCCCGTAGATGGAAACCGTTAGTTGACTAACGGTCAAGGCATGATGCTAATGTGGCATGCTGACGTGGATGGGACGTTGATGTGGCACATTGTCACGTCATCAATTGTTTTTGATTTTTTTCTAAAAATAATTAATAATAACTTATTTAATTTATTTTTTTATTTTTTAAAAAATAATAATTTAGTTATTTTATTATTTTTTAAAATTTACTTTTTTTAAAATAATAATATTTTTAAAATTAAAATAATAATAAATTAAATAATTTATTGTTTTTAGAAAATAAAAAACAATAAATTATTTTTTATTTTTTTCTAAAAAATAAATTAATTTTGTAAAAAATAAATTATTATTTTAAATAATTAAAAATAATAAATTAAATTAAATATTATTTTTTATTTTAAAAAAATAAGTTAAATAAATTAGTATTATTTTTTAATTATTTTTAAAAAAAATAAAAATGTTTTTAAAAAAATTACTGACGTGACAAAGTGTCACATTAGTGTCTCGCGTTGACCATTAGTCAACTAACGATTTCCATCTATGGGAGGCCTTTTTGACCAAAAATGGAACGTTATGGGTGAAAGCGAACAAAAAAAATAATAGGAGCCAAAATGACTATTCAATGAAACGTTAGAGACATCTTTTGACATTGTGCCTTTTAAAAATCCTAAAAATTATGTATCAATATGTTATTTATTCAATAACCACTAAAATAATTTACTTTTTTATAGTTTAAGTAATATATATATATATATATAGGGATATGATCCAGTTATACAGTGTAAAATTTTTCAAGTTTTACACATGTTTTAGATCGTTTGATGGGTGAAATATATGGTTGAGATTAACAGTTGAATATGTGACGATTATCACTTGGGGAAAAAAAGTAAAAAGTTAATCTCAGACATCCATTTCCCCATCCAATGATCCAAAAAACGTGTAACACTTAAAAGGTTTTACACTGTGTAAGTAGATCCTAACATATATATATTGACAAATTCTAATTATAGTTCTAATCCTACTTAGAGGGGAGGGAAAAGGGAGACTCTATGGGGAAGGAAGGGGTGCTCCTAGTAGGTGTAGAATCCATGACCTAAGGGAATATGAGATACAAAGATGAGCAACTCGGCCGACCGACCAAATATACTTGTTTTACACCATCTAAAACTCACTTACAACATGTAAAACTCACTTAGTTTTACATGAATTCATGGCCATCGGATGGTGTTAGTGAATGGATGGGATTAAATGTTGAAGATAATGAGATTTTTAAGGAAAGAAAAAGAGGAACATTTAATCTCATTCATTTACACCATCTAATAGTCATGAATCTATGTAAAATTAAGTGAATTTTATATAATGTGAGTGGATTATATCCTTACATATATATATATATATAGGGTTAAGATAAAATACATAATATATATTTTTTAATTTTACATTAATTTATGATATTTAATATATTTATAAAAAGCTAGTTAATATATAATTCATCAACGCTTGGTAACCATTACTTTTACGACCTAATTACGGTTGGTTTTCTGTCGGTTTCAACGTTTATTACACACAAGAAGAAATGAATGAACTCCACAGCATTTATTTCAAAGAAAAAGTCTTATCATGTGAAACATTTGTTTTGCGCTAAAAAGATTTTCCCTTCCCCTCTTTTTCTAAGTCCACAAAAACGGCTACCTCTGTCCAAAATTTTGACCACTCGAGAACCTTACCAATGCTAAGAAAACATCCTGATTTGAGAAAGGTCACATCGCGGGATAATTTCTTCACTACAATCAAGTTAATACATATATTAATTAAAAAACTATTATTTTTATATGTTCCACCTCGGTTTATAATAACAATTTAAATTTTAGAGATTATAGATTAGAGTTTAGAATTTAGTCAATAATTTATTTTCTCGTTTTCTTGCAAACTAAATCTTCTACAATAAAAGTTTTGCTTAATGTACGTATCATCATCGTAATTGGTCGTATGATTTTAAATCGGAAGAAAGGGATAAAGAGTATTTTCTTGTAATTAAATATTATTCAATTTCTGATTCAGAAGAATAGTCACTTTTGGTTTAATTGTTAATAATTTTGTATGTGCTCTTTTATATATTTACTTCAATGTTTATTGATATTGTTTGTTCACTAATGTTTTTATTGCTCCTTAATGGATTTCTTATTTGATTTTTTTAGATTATTGGTGGGTTTACTAACTTTTAATTTTATGTGTTCTAGTTATTTTGCTCAACTTTGCTAGTCGCTCCTGATTCGAAGAATTAGGATGATGTTAGGTTTTCAATTAACAGGTCCGACCTGTAACATGTCGAGTAAAATCGGATGTCATGTTGTTTCAAGTCAAGTTATATAAGATATTTGTCGGGTTAATTTTGGGTTTAGGTTCATATTAGGTCGGGTGTAGGTTGAGTTTGGTTATCACAATATCGGGCTCAATTCGGGTTTGAGTCATTCTCATGTCGGGTTCGGATCCAAAAATTATCGGGTCTAACTTGGTTCAGGTTAACATTAGGTCAAACTCAATTGAGTTTAGGTCATCACCACCTCGGGTCACAACCAATTTAGAGTCGGGTTAGTTTCAGTCAGATCAAATTTTTATACCCTAAATATAAGTACATTTAAGTAACATAGTATTTTATGAAACTATTTTCTTAATTTAATAAATTTTATTAATAATAAAAATATTTAAATTATATTTAAGAAAATACTTTTAATACAATTATATTTTTAATTATTCACTCATATTATATTTGTGTTATGTCTCAAATCATTCAATATTTTTAATAGTTCATTATAAATTAATAGAATTGATAATTTGATTCAGCTAATATTATAGGCATTTTACTCCGATATACTCCTTTCAAAGTTTATTTAATGAAATAACATCCCTTTTCAGATTATTTACAAAAAAAATAGCACCCGTTCTGGTAACAACACGCCCAGTCAGACGTTCTGGTAACAACACACCCTTTTCAGATTATTCAGTTGAATAGCTTGCTAGCAGTTTGAATTTAACTCAGTTAAAATTTGTTAAATGTTCGATTCGAGTTAATATAATTCCTGATCTAGCTCAACGTGAGACCTTAATGAGCTGAGTTGAGCAAAATTTAACTCGACTCAATAAGTTCGCGAACAACTAGATAATTTTTTTATAATATGTTAGTTTAGAAGTTTTATATTTAAAATTGCTTTAGGCACTATTTTGATATTTTTTATTTAATTTGTTAATTTTTATGTTTATATTAAACTCTATACAATATTATTAAATTTTATATATATTTTAATGATCGACTAACAAACGTTCTTTGTGGAGAGCACGCTCTCTAGGAAGCGTTTTCAGCCAACATGACAAACATGTTCAAATTTCATATATTTAATTCAAATTAATGGTATGCGCTACTGACTGGGCGCGTCTCCCAGGAACATTAATTTGCTCGCACTTTAATCAAAAAAATCATTTTTTTTCAAAAATTATTACTTAAATTAAGTAATTACATTATTTTTTTATTTTTCAAAAGAAGTAAATGATTAATTTTTTTTAAACTTTATTTTTTTCAATTTTAAAATGATTTTTATAATATTCGTATAAGTATAATGATTTTTTAAATTTTCAATAGAAGCTAATAACTTGGAAACAATAATTATCTTAATTGAAACATGAAAATATTACAAATATTTGAAATTTTGATAAAAACGAGAAAGATACAAACTATCACTAATGATATTTATGTGAAGCGGTGCCACATTGCGGTGGACATCAGTTTAGACAATAAATTTATTCATATCAATTGGCCTTCAACACGACCGCCACCCTCATTCACTCTGTCATTTTTGTTGGTATTATCTCCAAGATTACCGATGTCAATATGTGCTACTAGACGACCTCTAAAGAATAAAGATTATAAAGATGTTTGATCAAAAATCACACAGTTGAATCTAGGCATAAAATCAAAAGTAGCCCTCAACGTTTGGTCTTTTGGTTATTTTAGCCCTATATTTTTTGATCCGAACAAATACTTAACATTTTATTTTTGTTCAAATTTCACCATCGTTGAAAGGAAATCGTTAGTCAACTAACAGTTAACGCCTGAGGCTGACGTGGCATTTCTGCATGGCGTGGGGCGCTGACGTGGCATCGTGATTTTTTTAAAAAAGTTAATTATTTTTATATTAATTTCTAACTAATCAGAAGCTACTACGTGACACCATTTATTTTATTTATTCATTACTTTATTTGTTTGAAAGTGAAGAAATACTCATTAAATTATTCACTAATATATCCTAAAACCTAAAACCTTAAACCCTAAAAACTAAAAACTAAACATAAAATCCTAAACCCTAAAACTCAGAACACTAAAAACCCTAAATCCGTAAACTTTAAACCCGAAACCCGAAACCTTAAACATGTAAAACCCTAAACCCTAAACTTGAAGCATTAAACTCTAAACCATAAACCCTAAAACTCAAAACACTAAAAACATAAACCCAACACCCTAAAATTGAAACCTTAAACATGTAAAAATATAAAACCCTAAACCCTAAACTTGAAACCCTAGCCTCCAAAAACATAAACACTAAGCCCTAAAACTCTAAAACACTAAAAACCTAAATACATACACATAAAACCCTAAACCCTAAACCCTAAAATTGAAACCATAAACATATAAAACTTTATACCCTAAAACCAAAACCTTAAACATGTAAAACCCTAAACCCTAAACATTAGTGTTTTATGTGTTTAAGGTTTTGGTTTTAGGGATTTATGTTTAGGACTTAAGGTTTTGGTTTTAGGGATTTATGTTTAGGACTTAAGGTTTTGGGTTTTAGGATTTTGATTTTTAGGGGTTTAGATTTTAGGATTTAGTGTTTATGGTTTATGGGTCATGGTTTATGATTTGAGTTTTAAGGGTTAAGTGTTTTGATTTTTAGGGTTTAGGTTTAGGGTTTTACATGTTTAAGGTTTTGGTTTAGGGATTAGGGTTTTGAGTTTATGGAATTAGGTTTTTAGTGCTTTGAGTTTTAAGGTTTAGGATTTTATGTTTAGGTTTTAGTTTTTAGGGTTTAAAGTTTAGGGTTTAGGACATATTAGTGAATAATTTAATGAGTATTTATTCACTTTCAAACAAATAAAGTAATGAATAAATAAAATAAGTGCTGAAAATATAATAATATAGTAGGTTGGCTTGGTGGTTGTGTGTTTAGTTATTTAACCCCATGGCCTAGGTTCAAATCCCCTATGCACACTTACTGAAATTTGCTTTTTTCTTATACCTTAGAACCAATCGGCCACGAGTCATCATATGATGATGTCACGTGGCATCGTCTAATTGGTTAGAAATTAATATAAAAATAATTAACAATTTTTTTAAAAAAAATTACGATGCCATGTCAGCGCCTCATGCCATGCCACGTCAGCTTCAGGCATTGAGCGTTAGTTGACTAACGATTTTCTTCCAATGAAGGTGAAATTTGAACAAAAATAAAACGTTAAGTATTTGTTCGGACTAAAAATATATATAAATCAAAGTGACCAAAAGGTCAAACATTATAGGCTATTTTTTATTTTATACCTTCAATCTGTTGTTGAACCCAACATTAAATTGAGATGACATTAGTGCATGTCGCGATGATGATTGAAATGATTATGGTGGTATAGGTAGGAGAGCATTACCAGTCAACTTCGATGTGTTTGCAACATAGGTTGGGTCCTCTATTATCGGTGTATAAAAATCTTGTGTCGGACTAAGAACAACAAATAGTAATTGCATCGAATGGCTAAAGGTCGATGTCATCACGTGTAGATTGTGGTCGTCTGGGTGGTGCTGATGATGTCGAGCCTAAAGGGTTGCCTCTTCTTCGATTAGATGTCCCTCTTCTTCGATTAGATGTGGGACAATAATATTGTGTCAGTGGATGCTTCTCCTTGCAACGACGTATAGATCTGGTATGTTCTTCATCATACAGTATATTGGACTTCCCGTAATGCATGAATTATGGCATGTACGCATGAGACACTGCAATATCAGGACTACGAATAATGTGCAGATCAAGTATACAATTGTATTGTTGCTCTCACATCGCTATTTAGTCGTCGTGTCTTTTTTTTTCGATTGACATACATCTTTCTCTACTTTTTAATATAATATATTTTTTTAAGGTCTATGGTCAATGAGAGAATAATTTAGAAAAATATTTTTCCCTTCGCTAAATTTTTTGAATATCGTTAATGAAAAAATACTCTTTGGATCTATTGCATTTTTTTTTATTTTGGGATCTATTATACTTTTTTTATAGTGAAAAGTGAAGGCTAGACTACATGCTGACTTCAAGTAAATAAAAGAGAAATCAACCAGACCACATATCAACTTTTGATGTCGACTTCAACAAAAATTATTAATTGTCCTATTAATATAATAAAAATCACCATAATAAAATAAAAACAAAACCACTCTAAACAAATAACAATATCTTTGCAATTACTCCTATTTCGTTAAACAAGTATATTAGAGTAAAATTACCAATATATAGGTGGCATTTGAATGTCATTTTTATAAAAAACATGAGACAATAAATCAGGACAACATAAATATATGTTTCATTGGAAACAGATGCCTTGTCGACATATAGGAAGTGGAACTTTCTGAATGATCTTCGAGTATCTGGTTATTTTGGACAAAAAATGGATTGAAACATTATTTTCCAACACCTGTCACAAACTATTGTGTTCTTATAAATCCTATCCGAATTTCTTAACTTTCTCTATATCCAAATTTTTTATAATTAAGTTTTATAAACTAAATTCTAAACTTTCAATGTTTAAATTTATATTAATAATTTAATAATTAAACTATAATTAATTTGATGGCGACTCTGAATCCAGATGACTGTTCCCTGGATTCAGATCCAATGCATGTTTCACCCGGCCTAAATCTAGATCTCAAACTTCCCTTTCAAGGATTATCTTAATGAAAAATCCACCATTTTGCTTTTTGGTAATTATGCATTTGGAAAAAAATAAACCAACCCAATAAATTTAAATTCAAAATTTCTGAACCAAACGAATAACTCTAATAATAAAAATATAATATTTATTTTAAAAAAACTTAAATTTGAACATTTGAGTATATAAAATGTATATATTATCAAATAATTAAAAATATAAGAACATGTACTAACATATAAACACACCGATATATAAAAACAATTTCAATATTTCTATCTCGAGGGTAAATAAATACTAATATATTTATATATTATCCTGTCGTGAAAAACGAAAGAGCTTCAACTATTTGGTACAAAGAAAAATTGCAAACCAAATTATACAACATGCATATTTTTAGTCACTGCATAAGAAAACAGGAAACACTGTTACATATCAGGGTCCTTGAGGCGCTGTTATTGATCCAAACTCTGTACTAAGCTACCACTGCCCTTGTATTGAAGATCAGTGCTAGTGCCTAAGGGCGACGACAGCCGCCTCCTGGATGAAAGGCTGGGTGACATGCACGAATTGATCAGCTTCCCGCTCCACCTCCTCCCTACACCGACGAGCACCTTTTCCATCCTTCATCTTCTTCACGAATGCGACAAACCGTCTCCAATTTTCTGGATGGAAGAGCGATGGGTTCATCCTCAAGTATGTAAATGCACACATTTCTCTATCAACTGGAGCGCCATCAACATCCAAAGATGATGCTTGTAAGATCTGCTCGTGGGCGTATTCATCGTAACGGGGAAGTGCATTCTCCCCGGCAAGTGGAACTTGTGCTGCTGCGGTAGCTAAAGCCACTTGCTTGACCAGCTTTTCAGGTGCACATAGAGCATCTTGAGGCTGCTCATGATCACGCATCTCTATGCAAGTGAAGTTGAATACGGCACCATGACGTGCTAGCATTTGGGCAATCGGGAGGTAACCGTCTCGGTTTCTTGTGTTATAGTACCCTGCTGTGAGTTCGGGAGCATGGGATCGGGTTCCATAATGCCAGTGGATTCCGGCAACTTTCACAGAAATCTTCACACCTGCACCATCGAAAATTGATGTCGCGGACGATAGAATTCTCTCACCGTGGTCTAACAGCATCTGAGAATACCAGGAAAGGAAGAATTCACCATAGGGACTATTCCAACCACCACCTTCTTTCTTGAAAAATGGTGTATCTTCTGGCCAATTGTTGTAATGACCAGCATCAGTTGGCCCAGTGCTACCCCATTCTGGCTTACCAGCCGCTTCAGCTGCCGCTTTTAGGCTGCTAAGCATGTACTGCATCAAATAACACCTGCATTAGTCGACACGAACAATAAAAATAGAAACAAGAGAGATCATTGTAATGTTAAGCACCTTATCATAACATTGAAAGGCTCCAATGCCAGGGAATTTCCATGTCCCATTCGCCTCTGGGTACGAGGGATACCGAAGCTCACCTGCCGGACCCATTCCGACTTGGATTTCCTGCAATGACAACAATTGGCATTTCCTTAGCAGTTTATTTCTTCCAGGGCATGTAAAACAAAATTTACCACAATAGGATGAATAAAATTACTAGCAAGTTTGAGAATTTACCACAATGGTATCACCAAGGAGATGTTTGAAATTGTCCTTAAAGGCACGCATGAAATCAGCATAACATTGAACAGGCGAACGGCCTTTTAAGACAGGAAGGGTATCGCAACCAAGTGAAATGTATTCATAATTCCTTCTTCCCCATTGATCAGTATATGCAAGGTCTGAGTCATTGTCCATCTCCTCTGTTACCCACTTTGGCAAAGGAATTCTGTACAAAACAACAATATCTTCCTTTCAAAATAAAGCTCCGGATTTAAATTATGGTTGTGACCGTATTTTCGAACGTGGTGACAGATGTTATTGCGGTCATTGCATACCACTATTTTTCGCACTAACAATTTCGAACGGTTTCGTATACAACGGTCACTATCGTGATAGCATACCGCTATTTGAATCTACAATTAATACTGCTCCAAACTAATTCAAGGGAGAAAAAAAATGAAATTTGGATTTGAATCAAACATACGAGGGATTGTGATGATTTCCATACAACCCATATTCTCTGTAAACTTTCCTCTCAATTTTCCAAGATTCATACAATTCCCAAAAATATAGAAATAAATTAAATTATACCATTTTCAAATCTCAATTTCAGAATTTCATGTGCTCATCTAATTTAAAAAAAAAATGTTTTGAGAGCTTACGTGCAAGAGTCACCGACGTTGCCGCCGCACTGATGAAACGACATGACAGCCTGGACTTTAAGCCCGTATTTCTTGGCCATCTCGAGAAGCTCGGCATAGCCACCCCAATTGTAAGCACCCGGCGCTTCCCTCTCCACCAGCCCCCACCAAACGTCGATCATTATCCCTTCCACCCCCGCGCTCTTCAGCGCGTGTAGACTCGCATTCATCGCCTTCTTCCTATTCACCGTGTTCCCGTACGTCACGCTATCCAACGGCATCATAACGTAGACCGGAACCCCTCCCTTCTCCTCTTTCTTCCCTCCCTCCTTCCACGCCACCGCTGACTCCTCCTCCGTGTCTAGCGGCGCTAACGTATCGTACGCCTGGCAAGCAGCGGAAAGATCCGGACGCAGCATCGGATTCGGATGCATGATACCCGACCTGCTTGCCGCGCTCCTCGGTGTCAGCGGTGGTGTTAAAATAGGAGGGGATACAGTTTCTCCGGGGGCGTTGCACCGGAGGTTCGCCAATGGAACTTTCCGAAATCCGGCGACATTCGCCGGCGTCGACGATGGCTGTTCTCCGGTTTTGACTTCCGCCACTATTTGTGTACCGGCAAGAGTCCCAATCTGGTGTGCCAAATTCAACGCCATTTTCTCCAATTAACAGGATGAATTGAACTCTTTTTTTCGCGGGTTATTTCTTTTTAGAAGCTTTTTTTTTCAGTCGGTGATGGTTTCGTACTTCGGATCAGAGCGAGGTTGAAAGGCGAGTTGAGATTGAGTATTTATAGAATCGAAACTAAAGTTTGATTAATCCAGAAACCCGTTATTTTCTCGACACGTGTCATTTCTACTACGTGGCGAAAGCAGAGGCGATCTAGGAGGCAACGGCTATGACTGCTGGACTCATGTGAGAATGGATGGTTGGATTTAATTAAATAGCGTGAACGCGTTTATATGGAGTAAAGGACTACAAAAGAGGGGATAGCGAATGAGAAGGAGACACGTGCCTAGAAAAGAGCATTCACGTGTTCAAACCTAAAGGTGGCAAAAAGTCAATTCGTTTGGTTTTGGTTTTGGTCATTTTGCGATTCATTACATTTGATATAAATTTAGTTCGGTTTAGTTTAAGTTTAATTTAATTTTAGTTCGGGTCTATGGTGATTTTTTATTAGGGTATCGGGTTGAAACTTTAATTAGATTGATTTTCAGTTCGGTTGACTTTCTGTTCGGTTAGTTTTGGATCGGTTGATTTTGGGTTAATAAGAGATCGATAAGTTTTAGTCTAATTTTCAGGCTGAGTTAGATTTTTTCACCGTATATATGACTTTATATAGCATGTATATTTGACTTTTTGATGTGTTGTGCGACAATTCACATCTCATTTTTATTCATTTATTTTAATATATTTTTTATTTTTAGTTACTTTCATTCGAGTGAAATCATTTCGGTTCTATTCAGTTCAGTTAAAAATAGGTTTAGGTCTATTCGGTTCGATTAAAAATTGATTCAGATTTAATTTCAATTCAACTGAAATTTGATTCAATTTCGATTCAATTTGATTTATTTTGAATTTCGAATTAAATTTAAATCATCATATTTAAATTTGTTTTAAGTCTTAATTTAAATAAATAAATTTAATTTTTGAGTCTCGGCTCAAATTTATCACGCTATTCATCGTTTTAGGCTTAAGAGTTAAGGCATAAGATAAGAGGATTCTGTTTTTGTTTTGTAAGGCTGCCTTGACGTCCACGCAAGCGGCAGGCAAGGGGAAAGGTGGCAGGTTTTGAGGGGTACATATTGCCACCTCCTGTTGGGTAAAGACACGTGGGTTCCATCAGCAAATATGAACGGTGGGAAATGGGTTGGAGGTCTGGCTTGATTTTTCAATTGATTGGGGATTTGTGGTTCTGATTCATTTTGGATCCTTCGCGTGGACCAGTCCTGAATCTTGGATCCATTATGAGGACTGCTGCCGATATGTTTCTTTAAGTTCCATAAAGTGAAAACGACCCATACCCGATAATTTTAATTTTTTAATGTGTCTATAGGAAACAATATAAAGAAACACAAACGTAATATAAATGTATAAAATATTATTATCATTTAAAAGGTAAATAAATTATGACAAATTATTTGATAAATAAGTAGTGTAAAACAATTATTTTATATGCTTCTGTTTTTATTGTGTATTTTATTTAAAATATATAATTTAATATTTAATATTTTAAAATTAAAGTACACAGAGTTACAATAAAATTTATTTTATTAATCAAATAGTCTTTTCATGTGGGTGGGAAACTTTTAAAAGTCCATAAATTAAATAATCGATTTATCAGTTAGTATGGGGTACAGTAAATATGGGGTGCAGTTAAAAAAAATTTCAAAATTTATCAATAACCTAAAATGTTATAAAAAAAACAAGTATTTAAACTTGTTTTGTAAGTATCGAAATTTTTCAAAAAATCACGAAAAAATCAATCTAAAATGTTATAAAAAATTCTAACATTCTAAGTTCTTGGACAAGTTTCAAAACTTGTCGTTTTTAATCGCACTCTAGGCCTGGCGCACTTTAGACTCCCCGATTTATCATTGTTTATTATTTTATTAATTTATGGAATAATCTATCACATAACTTAATTGAATTTGTAAACACATGGTTGTAAATAGTTAAAATGACTTGATAATAATAAGTCAGCATAAAAAATTATTTTATATCTTATATAATTTTATGAAATTATTTTTTGACTGGTGTAACGTTTTTTAAGTCAACACCTTTGTCTATATGATACTTCCATGTTAGCTTACATTATCATATAGGTTTGTCACGTCATTTCAAGCCATTTACTGACAGTTGACTGACAGTTTTCATCCGTAGAGATATCATTTTACCCAAAATGAAAAGTTGAGAGCTAAATTGCTCCAAAAGAATAATAAGGGCCAAAATGACTATTCAGTCAAATATTGAGGGCGTTTTTTAGCTTTATGCCACAATTCTTTTATCCAAACCTCTAACTCAAAAAATTTTCTTTAGGATTTTTTCAAATTAAGAGGTTTTACCACAATTCACTATTACAATCATCTACTTACCAAATATTTAAATTAGCGAATATGACTAGTCAAAACTCTAAAACTAGTTCAAGCCTCTAATTTTAAAAAGATGTTAACCAAACAAGACCATAAAATTTTCTAATATACTGTATAAAATAAAAAATAATATCTATATATGAATCCACATCCTCTTGTATACTGCAACAGTAATAGTATTAATTGAGTTAAGATTTAATGGATTTTTAGAAATAACTTTTAAAATAAATTTATTTTATATTTTTAAGGTAGCTTACTTGTTTAGTACTCATCTATTATCATATTTCTATTTTGATCACTCAAATAAGTTTTTTGGCAAAATGATACTTAACATTATATTTTATTTCTATTTTGGTACCCGACGTTATAAATTAATGACAAAGCTGACGTGATACTTTTCTTCTTAAGAGAGAGAAAATAAAAAATAAAAAATAAAAAATGCTTTGTTAGCTTTGCCGTTAATTTTTAAAGGTGATATACCAAATAAAAAACTCAGCTTTAGATACCATTTCACAAAAGATTAATTGAGTGACCAAAACATAAACATAAAAATAAATGAGATACCAAATAAATAATTTATCATTTTTTTACTATAGACTGGATTTTATTTAAACAATGAGAGAGACGAGTTGGAACAATAACAAGCACTTACCTGCTAGGCCCTGTCCTATGAAAATCGCATGTCTCGGAGACAAGGAGCGCAGAACCCCATGCCTACCAGCAATAGGAGGGGATAAAACTCGACATGAAAATATCAAATTATTTGATTCAATGTAAAAATGTTTGATTTAAAAAAGAATTAAAATAAAATTTGAGTTATAGAAATATATATGTATTGTATATGGTTATAGAAAATCGTTTAAGTCGGAATTACTTAATATAATAACATTATAAATGTTTACAATTAAATTTAAACAGAAAATCGAGCGACTCGACTCAAAAAATTCTAAATAAAGTTTGAGTTATAAAATATAACTCTTTAACTCGACTAACTCAAAAATTTTTGACTCGACTCGAACGAATGTTCATCGCTAAGCACTATTACAAAAGTGTAAAGAGTAGAAAATAAAATAAACTAAAAAGATAAGACACAATCATCTTCTATTTTGTCATCTAGATCATAATTTCTTCATTTTCCAAAGTAGGAAACCATTGCTTCAGCTGAATCACCTTCGAAGGCATGGAGATGCTTTGAGTAATAATAACCTGAAATTTTCACTTTCGGATAACTGCATGAGTCTTTGCAAGTCTCGTTCAGCTTCTAGTTCTGTTCCACCGATGGTGTAGCTTCCTCTCGATCCAGTATCTCGACGTAGACCAATTGTGACCCTCACCCGCTAGCACATGAGCAACATTATTGGCTCGGCATCCGACGAATTGCACCGCCGTTTCACATGCCCTAGCTTCTGCTGCAAACGCATCCGCATCACCATTGTGCAGGTAAGTGTATGCTGCCATTATAGTACCTGTATTGTTTCTAGCAATGATACCTGAGGTGGATTATTTTGTGTTTGAGCAGTATGCTCATGCTGATTCAAGATTGCATTTGATAATGTTTGTTTCCGGTGGCGTACATCTCACTTGTTTAGAATGCAATACTGGTTGCCAGGGATTTAAATTACAGATGAGGTGTCGTATAATGTTTATCGCAGTTGCGGACATAACAGATGTACTGTGGTCATTACCGGTGTTACAGTCGTGAATTTTTCATCGAACAGCAGATCCTACTGGACTATCCTAGAAGCCATGTATCAACAACTTTTCATTATCTACGTGCGTACCCAAACATCATGGTCACATGAGCAGATGAACAATTGTTCCCATCATATTTCTCGAAGTTTGAATCTTAAATATCGGTTTTGAAATTGTTGCTTTTTTTTTTCAAACGAAAGCAATTTCATTTCCTAAAAAGGAGATTACAACAAATGAAACAATTATCGGGAATTTGTCGCATCCAATTAGATGTACACGTACCTTTGGAGGTAGCCCTAGCCACCCAATCCGCAACATGGTTGCTCAAACGACAAATGCAAGAAAATACAACATTAGACATAGAATCGGCTATTTTTCGAACGTCAGATAAGATAGCTTTAGCCTCCCGGAGTCGGGAGTTAGACGATTAATCATCTCAATAGCAAGTTTGCAGTCAGATTCAATAAACACATGTTGCCAGTCATGTCGTTCGATGAGGTATGAACCAAGTCTCAGTGCGAGACATTCGCCTCAAATGCGCCAGAAGCGTGAACTTGCGCGTTAATTTTATCGACGGCAATCTCATAACAGTTTCGGGCTATGGCTGCAATATTAGCACAGTCTCTACTAATATCGAACGAAGCATTACAGTTAACCTTGATGGAATTTAAAGGAGGAGACCAACTAATTGGTAACGTTGTGATACTCGTACTAGTCGTGTTGGCAGTCTGTAAATGTTGGAATTCCTCAAACTCCTGAAAATTAAATTCCAAATCAATATAGAAATTTCTCTTGATCCTTCAAAAATGCATGCGTTAGGAGCCTTCCAAATCCCCAAATAGTCTAGGCCAAAAAGCTTTCGCTTGAAAACTGTTGCTTTATTTCTTACCGTTTCTTGATTATGCATGTGACCGATTATCAGCCATATATACCTGCTTTTGTTTTTCTATTTTTTTCTAGATTTTTTGTTTTGTTGTTTTGAGCCTGTCACTTATGTGGACTTTTTCTTTTGCATATGTGAATCTTGACTTGAAATTGATATTTTTTTTTGTTTTAGTGAATTGGTAAATATGTGGAAAAGAAATATTCAGATCAGATCAGATCAGGAATGGATATGCATCTCAAAATTTGAGGCAAGTTTAGGATGAGTGGAAGACCAAAATCTGTCCCGTCTCCTTTTTTTTTTTTTGGTAAAATACACAAATAATCACTAAGCTGTTAAATGGGTGATGTCACTGACGTGACAGTTATGAAAATTTTTATAATAGCATGTTTATTCCTCAAGATTAACACATTCAATCAATTTAAACATTAATAGTGAGGGTTAAATTAAGACTAAATTAATTGAATATATAAATACGAATGATTAAATGTACTATTATTCAAATTCTTTTAACTTTTACGTCACGTGAATGACTTAACAAAAGTTAACGGTTTAGTGACCATTTTGTAACAAAAACTAAAATTTAATATTTATTATATAATTTTTAAAAATTTAATGACTATTTTATACTTTTTAAGATAGTTTAATAATCATTTGTGTACTTTACCTTTTTCGGCAAAAACAATATGAGATTATTATTACTTTCCAAAACCACAACATTGCATACATCACATAAAAAAACAACCCATGCAAGCTTTAGAGACACCTAAAGAAAGTTCTCAGCATGCTTAGGTTCCATATCCATACAATCAGTTCAAAAACAAAAGGTTAGGTATTGGGATGGACCAGGAGCCGGAAGTGATAGTCGTACCCCCTAAAAATTTAAAATTCGTATATGATTTATAATTTTTTTTTAAAATAAAAACATTTTATATATTTTTAATTGAAAATATATTTTCGCCCTCCCTAAATTTTATAAATTCACCGGCTAACCTAAATTTTTGTATCCGATCCTAGTTCCATATCTATACAAACTATACTCAGTGGGTGCAGGTAGTCCATCCCTGCTCAAGATATGTACAAAAAAAGATGGGGTGAATTCACCCAACACCTAAGCACCTCTTCTTCGTAACTTGGTTTGCCTTTCGGTCAGCCGCACAATTTGCTTCCCTTTTTGCAACATAAAATTCAACCTTCACAATATCTTTTTTTTTAATAGTCTAAAAATAATTATAAAATAATATGTACTTATAAATATTCTTAACCTTCTGACTTGCGCATACGTTTTGCAAATATTGCGATCTAATAATTTCATTTTTGTGTCGAATATCCTAAAGATATGGAACCTTAATACCTCATTTATAATTCTTTTCAATTTTATTATCATTTTCTCGATACAATTGGGACTCATGAGGACGAATGTTACCTCAACTAGAACTCTTATCCTAATTTTAGTAGGATCAAATTCAGAAATATCGACATCCCATTGATATCATCAATCAAATTGTTATGCTTGTATCAAGGTGTCTACATTTGATTTCTCAAAAATCAAATCATAACAAAATTTTAAAGATATTAGTAGGGCTTTTTTTTTTCAAATTTAGCGACATTAGTATTAGGTACCAAAATATAAATAATTAAATCGTAAATATCATATAAAACATTTTTGAAAATAATAGTGTCGTATTGACACATTTAATAATTCTTTTTAAGGAAACGAAAATTTTTAGGTGAATTTTTATTAACATCGTAAATTGAGGTCAATTGTTAAAATATTGTTGTTGAATTTTTATTTTAAGGTTTAGAGTACTTTATTTTTATTTTATATATGTGGTGATTCCTATCAAATTAATGGAGTAACCAATGGTTTTTCTGAAGTGACATACAATGGTTATTGTAGGTGGCCTGGTTGACATGCTTTCATGGCGACTTTCCCTTTGTTCGGCTAAAGTCGACATGTAGTTTCAGTGACTTTCCTCAGTATTGTAGCAACCGCTAGGAGTGTTTAAAAATACTCGACCCGATTAGCTCGGCTCGTTAATTTGCATATTCGAACCTTAAAAAGTCAGACATTTCTTAAAAAAATACCCTACCAGGGATTTTTCTCTGGTAATTGAGTCGGGTCTGGGTTAAATTTTTTTAACCAGGCACCCGGCCTGAAACTTTTAATATATTTATTTTTTAATTTTAAATTATATTTTTATTTTAGGTTCCTTAATATTTGTATCCTATAATTAAATTTAAATCTTTAAATTCTTTTCATGTTTGTATTATGTACTTTTAAGTTTTAAATTTTTTCTAAAATATTTTGTATTAATTTGTTAATACAAGATTCGAAGAAAAAAACGAGATTAATATTTTTAGTGTCTTCTTTTGGAGATAAACTCTAATATATATATATACACACACGCACATATTTTTATTTTAAAATTAACTTTAAATCACTAATATTTGTGTTTGGATTATGTATTATAGACTTTTAAATTTTATGTATTTACTATGTGATTTTTTTAAAAATAATTTAAATTCTATGTATTAATTACAAAATCATATATACATCCTAAACCGGTGTCACATTTGAGCTTCAAGCCCAAACCATACCTTAAATTTTCTCGACCTGGTTTAGCCCAAAATAATTGATTTTCCAAACCATTTAAATCTAACAGTTAAAAACATATATAAATATTTCACAACGTTTACAAGGGAGCTTTAATATAAGTTAAAACATTTAGCATTCGACTTGATTAATACAATTTCAGTTTCTCTCACTTCTTTCACTACAACAAAATCTTGAAAATCGGATTACAACATTGCACGAAGATATATAAAAGATGAAGGGAGAATTTAACAACTAAAAACTTGGCCAAAACCTTCATTTTCGTTCATTTTCTCCATACCCCCACCCAAACCCAATTTTTCATCTTACTACCATTTTTGATGAACTATACCTCTTTTTATAGATTTTTAGATGAAGATTCCAACACCTCAACTCTCAAATCTGAAAATACCATTCTAGATGACAAAGATTTGATCTTTTTCTTTGGGTAACAAGAAGATGAAGGAATAGAGATGAGAGAAAAGGCAAGTGAACAAGAGTGATATCACCCCAAGGATTTAAATAGCGTCCGCAGCCATGTTTTCAGCCGCGTCATATTTATCGCGATTGCGGACATAACGGGATTATTGTGGTCACTGCATGTGTTGCGATCGTAATTTTTTATAAAATTCGCATAATTTTATAAAATATAATAATTATAATATAAAATTTATTTTAATGATTTTTATAGTGTTTTCTAACACATGTAAACTTTTATTAATACATGAGCACTTGTCAACAGGTAGGGCAAAAAAGAATGGACCTCAACTCATGCCCTACACTTAAATATTGGAGTTACTGCTTTAGCAAAATCAAATGTATTTTTAAATATGAATTATTATTTAACATGGTAATAAAAATGTATTTCAATGGAAAATGAAGGTCAAATGGAATTTAAATAAATTTAAAGAACACAAAGGACTAAATCAAATAGATTTAAAATAAAAGTATAAAAATTCAATTGTAAAAACTTAAATTACTAAAATTAAAGGTCTAAATTGAACGAAAGTTAAAATTTACGCTATAAATTAAGAGAAAATCAATGATTAATTAATAATTCTCAAAGGGGGCATGGCTGAATTGAAATTAACCCATGTCAAGTATGTTACGTCTATTAGGCTATATAAGGAATGGTCTTTGTGACTTTGGCCCAAATCAGTTTTTTTTATCAGCAATAGTACGATTTTATTAGGAAAAAAAATTATATAAACCTTCGTTATCATAAGTCTTATTAAAATTTTTCTCATATCTACATAAAAAAAAGAATACGTATGGTAATGAATCCAAAAACAAATAAGGGAAACTACACCAATAAATCAAAAACTCCAAATTGAGCCAGTACAACTACAAAGGCAATTACACCAGAAAAGGAAATGGGATTAAAACACCACCAATCAGCAAACAAACATCCATCAAAATAGGATAGAAAATTCAATTAACCGTGTAATCACCAAATCCTTGAATTAGCATCCATCTTCCATGTATAATTCAAAAACCAATTTAATGGTTGAATTCTAAATTTTAAAATTAAGAACATTTAACATTAACTTTTTTTCGTAAAAAAAAATCTTAGGGTGGCAATAGAGCAGGTAGGGGACAATTTTGAATTTCCCACTTCGTCACAGGATAAAATTTTAGAAAATCCCATTAAATATTTTGGGAATTTTTTCGTCCCATACTTATCCTTTACCGATTCAGCGAATTTCGATTAATCTCCAACCCAAAAAATAAACAAATATTAATACATTAAAATAAATACTCAACATTAAGTGTCAAAATTACAAATGTAAATGATAAATTTAGTTTTGTCAACAATAAACAAACCATTTCAAAACTATAAACATGACTGGAATATTAACTATTGAAACGTGACAGCATGCATTACTTTTAAAAGAAAATATGTAATTAATAATCTATAATTTCAAATCATGATATATTTGTTTAAACTAGATTCGATAATCTTTCCAACCACATAAATTATATCTTCTAATTTACTCATACGATTTATGGCGAAATTCTGAAGTCATTGCCATTGTTGTTTTTCGAAATAGTCTGATGCCTTTTCTCTTGACCTTTGCTCACTCAAAAATAAATAACTCCTAATATATAACTCAAAATTAAGCACTGTTTATTTTAAACAAATATAGACTTTCGTATGATTATAGAAATATAAGGTTCACTTGGTAATTTATCTTGTAGAATTTTTGGTAAATTTTCAAAGCCAATGCTAAAACTGCTTTCTAAGAAATTTGCTGCCAGATTTTTATGACCTTTCAACACGTAAAAATTTATATCTTTTAAAATATATATCAAAGTCTTTCTTCGTTTGTTCTAACAAAATTAGACTGAATTACGAAATTTATGGTGAATTTCTAAACTTATACTATGTAATACTCTGTTTATGGGCAGATTTCACAACTAACAATCAACCATACTCAAGTTATGGGGTTTTAGATTTTTGTTGAAAAATGAGTAAATTATCTTTTACTAGGTAACTTTGTAAAATATTGGAGACCCTATGAATATTTTTCGGAGATTTTTATGGTGATTTGTACGAGTATGGTACGATTATTTCTATGATTCAAATATAGTAATTCCCATTTTCATCCCGATTTGTGGTGATAAAACTTCCTCGTCCTATTTTTATGAGAAATTATATCATAGGACCGGCTCGCCACGTCATCTATGGTCCTAACCAATAAAAAACATTAATTTCATTAAATTTTTCCATGTCATCTTTTTACCAAGTAAATCTTCAGTAAATCTGAGTGAATATTCACTTGGTAAAAAGATTATATGAAAAAATTTAATGAAATGGACGCTTTTTATTAGTTTGGACCATAGATGACGTGGCGAGTCGAGCCTATAATATAATTTTTCCATTTTTATAAATAAAAATTTTGATTATTTTTTATACTTATTAATTTAAATCTTACAATTTTCAGTTATTCTCAATCCAATTATCACCCTAAAAAATCTCCTCATTTCTTACCTTATCAACAAAATCTATATATATTTTAATAACATTTTTTTTTATTTTTTAACCTTAAATTAAGCTTCCTCAGCCTGAACAACCAATGTACCTTAAAATACTTTTCTTTCCCTGGAAAAGAAAAATAATAAAATGCCCTTTCTCTCTGTACATTGGATTCCTAAAAACTTCCGCCATGAAATCACCTTGAGGAACCATGACTAAACCCCTTCGTATTTCTCTTTAAACTTAAGTAATCACCAAATGGGTTCTACTGTACCTCTCCAAGACCTCAATCTCTTCCCAGAACCTCCCCAAACCACCACCGTCGTTCCCTCCTCCACCGTGACCACCAGTAGACTGTTAATGCCTAAACTTGAACCGAAGGAAGAACCTTTCGACGAAACACCAACAAATATTCAACAAGAAAACTTCCTCTTTTCTCTTTCCAGTTCAACCCCTGATTTCCTTTCTAATCCCGAAACTGCTCCTCCATCTAACGTTTCTTCCGCGGAAGACCAAAACGCCTTGTACTCCGAATATTTCTGAATTGCCGAGCTCTTCCGCTCCGCTTTCGCCAAAAACTTACAAAAATATGGCGACGTCGAAGTAAATGACCCGGATTCTCGGGCTATCGTACCTGTACCCGAAGAACCGCAACCAACCACCGAAATAACTGCAGCTAACGCCTCCAACCCGGACCAAGCTAAACCCCGTCGTCGTTTCTCGTCGCAAGGCCGGAAGATCCAATGAGCTGGTTCGGGTGACGAATTTGGGAATCGAAGATGAGAGGTATTTTCGGGATGTTGTCAGAAGAACCCGAATGATGTACGATTCCATCCGCATTTTGGCCATTACGGAGGAAGAAAAGAGGACGGGCCCGGGAACCGGGCGACGGGCGCGCGGAGACTTGAGGGCTGCCGCAGTGATGAGAGACCGAGGGCTGTGGTTAAATCGTGATAGAAGAATAGTGGGTGCTATCCCAGGTATTGAAGTAGGTGACTTGTTCTTTTTCAGAATGGAGCTTTGTTTTGTGGGGTTACATGGGCAAGTTCAAGCAGGAATTGATTACTTGTCTGGGAACCAAAGCTCAAATGGAGAGCCAATTGCCACCAGCATTATTGTTTCGGGTGGATACGAGGATGATCAAGATTCCGGTGACACAATAATATATACAGGTCATGGCGGACAAGGTAAGTTTTCTAGGCAATGTATGCATCAGAAGCTTGAAGGAGGGAATTTAGCTCTAGAAAGGAGTATGCATTATGGAATCGAGATAAGGGTTATTAGGGGGATTAAATATGAGAATAATGTTTCAAGTAAAGTCTGTGTTTATGATGGTTTATATAAAATTCTTGATTGTTGGTTCGATGCGGGGAAGTCCGGTTTCGGTGTTTATAAATATAGATTGTCGAGAATTGATGGGCAACCTGAGATGGGTAGTTCGGTTATAAGGTTTGCTGAGAGCCTTAGGACAAGGCCTTTCTCTGCTAGGCCGATGGGGTATTTGACTCTTGATATGTCTATGAAAAAAGAGAAAGTTCCTGTTTTTCTTTATAATGATATCGATAGCGATCATGATCCTATGTATTATGATTATCTTGTGAACACCGTGTTTCCTCCATATGCATTTAGTCAAGCGAGTAATGGTACTGGATGCCAGTGTGTTTCGGGGTGCACAGAAGGGTGTTTTTGTGCTATGAAGAACGAGGGTGATTTTGCTTATGATTATAATGGTTTTCTCTTGAGAGGGAAACCGGTGATATTTGAATGTGGGAATTTAGGTCAAGAGAAACTGGTTGGGGAGTTCGATCTTTGGACTTGATACAAGCAGGTGCTTTTATATGCGAATATACAGGTGTGGTTCTAACTAGGGAGCAAGCACAAATTTTCTCGATGAATGGCGATACATTGATCTATCCCAATCGATTTTCTGAAAGATGGACAGAATGGGGGGATTTGTCTCAAATATTTTCAGAATATGTGCATCCATCACATCCTTCGATTCCACAATTGGATTTTGCAATGGATGTATCAAGGATGAGGAACGTTGCTTGTTACATTAGCCATAGTTCCAGACCAAATGTGCTAGTGCAATATGTGTTGTTTGATCACAATAACTTGATGTTCCCTCACCTTATGCTTTTTGCAATGGAGAATATCCCTCCTATGAGAGAGCTTAGCATTGACTATGGTATGCCTGATGAATGGACTGGAAAGCTCTCTATCTGTATCTAAATAACTTACGAGGATGTTTTTCGACTTTGATGTGGTGCAGCCACACAGTGATACAGTGCACTGTGAGGTGAGCTTAATTTTAACTGCTGCAAGCATTTCCATTCATATACTGATTCTTAATTCATATTAGGATCTGTTGTGGCCATCTTATGTTTAAATATTACTCTTGGTTTTGGTTTTTGTCTGAATTGTCACTTGTTTGTAGGTGCTAGGAACATCATTCCTCATTCCCTTGTGCAACTCCATAATGTAAATATCAAGTAGTCAAACATATACAAAAAGATTGAACATTAGCATCTCCACATGCTTGATGAACCTTATTTACGCAGTCCCTTTCTAAACACATCTTTTGTTTTATATGTGCAGTGTGCTTCTATGTGATTTATGTTTTTAGTATATTAGCATATCTGAAGAATGTATTTGGAAATATCCCTTGTTCTTTTCCCATTTTTAGATTAAAAATGATAAAAGTTCATGCATTATAATTTTTTTTAAAAATAAAAAACATACATTATAATGATTACTGTCAGCTGATGAAAGCATTCACATCAAATGACCCATCTACAAAATATAATAAATTTCTTTTAGAATCCTTTTACATGATATGTTTGTTTATATGATTCTGATGTTACAAGGTCATTGTTTGAAATATTTATTTTACATTGTTGGTACTTTTATTCTCAAAAATAATTAACGAATGAGTGGAGAAGACTTATTTTTCTCTATTTGCTGATTTCCAGTAATTTTCTACAGGGGGGATTTGGAGAATTGTTTCATCCGGTTCCTTGAATTTTTTGGTCCTCATCATTCCCTTTGAATGTTGCTGCCAATGTGCAAATGTGCCAATGGTGGTAAGATTTGGCTTATCGGCTACTGCGGTTTTACATTTTTGTTGCGTCAGTTTATGCTCTGGTGCTGACGACAGTTTATGATCTTTCTACAGAATCATTGCACTGAAGCCTTGTACGAGCTTTTCTGCATCGAATAGTCGCCTTATGCTTTCGTAAGCTTGTATTCATGACTCCAGTGCTTCTAACGTATTCTTTCGAAAACCCTGGTATATATTAGTTCCAGAATGACATGCTTGTGCAGGAATTCTATCAATGTATTTGTAGTTGAATGAATCAAGTCCATTTATCCCCATTGTTTCGTTCTTTAAAATTTTCCCACAATGGAGTCGGAACCTTACACTTTCCGTTATTCTTAGAGCAAGAATATGATAGGATTCAGGCTAGCTAGCAAATGCATCATCTGCTACTCGTATTATTTCATTACAATTAATTGCGATAGCTTTGCTTTTCTTTTGCCCTTGAAGATTGCAAGCAAATGCGCTAGTTTTTTAATCTTTATTGAATCAATAGATTCTTAGCTAAACCCACCAAGTATTGAACTCTGGTTTATAGATTCATGAGCTCTGTGCAGAGAAAAAAGCTCAAGATAATTGCTTTTGCTCATCTCTGTTTGATTGCCATAATATCCATGATACTCGGACTCGGATATATCGATATCTATCCGACATAAGTACGCTAATTTTTCATGTATTTGGAGGCTTGAGAAAGTAATATCTTTGTGTCATACTAAGTTTATTCTTCATGCATTTAAGGCTTTGAAAGGGCAGTATCCTCGTACCAATTTCTTAAAGTCAAGTTATGCAGTTAAGACTAAGAGATTTCAAATGATACAACACGTTTGTATACCAACGAAAGAATGAACTGAATGAAGAATAGTGGTTTAAATCTGGGACAACACTTGTTTCCTATGTTACGTGCACATTTCAGTTGTCCTAAAGTATCTGAATCCATAATATATTTGGCCATTGATATATGAAAAAAAAAAACTTAGGAAAGAAGCATATTCGTATTGGAACTTATATTATTATAATTTCTTTATTTCAGTTTTATTAAAGATTAGAAATATTTTAGATGACTATGATTATAAGTTTATTTTGAGTTCAATGTCCTTCGTTCGAATTTTAGTCATAAATTGTTTTTGATTAAATAGAGATGTATTACATTCTCATATCAGGATTCGAACTCATTTAAGATGGAACAAGATGAGTATTCTTACCCACTAGACCAATTAGTTTATCTCAATTTTAGTCTTAATTTTTTACCATTTTCATTGTTGGTTTTCTTCTTAACCACATGAATATTGATAATCAGAGTCTCGTTAGTTCAAGGTTTTAAAGTAATATAGTCATATGAGAAGTACCATCCTTGAAGCAAAACGGGGGGGAGAGTTCACGTCACACCTCTGAAATCAGTCTAATAATTTTTCGATTTCCAACGATCGAATTAAGTTCATAAATTATTAAATTAGAGTTTAGATTAATTACAATTTAAAAAGGGGATTGAGATTGATTCTTTAAGAGTAAGGGCCAAAGTGTATGAAATTGGGGATTAAGTATCTCGAAGTATATACAAAGTTTGAAGCCTTATTAATTGCATGTCCATTTCTCAAGGACTAAACCATGGATTAATTCATTTTCCAATGGTGATGAATCATATTAATAAGCGTCAAGCCATGGTATTTAAGAGCTTAATTTTCATTTAAGGAAAAATGAAAATTAATGCATTTTATGCCATATCTTACATTTTGGTGGAAGAGGAAAGAGAGAATTTTTGGCAATTATTTCATCTTCTCTAAGCCTTTTTCCACTCTTGTTGAATACTCCCTAATAACCCTAAGTCTTCAAGCACGGATGGAACAAGGGGCTGGAGGTGGCAGTTGCACCATAAAATTTTAAAATTTGTATACGACTTAAATTTTTTTTAGAAGCTATCTATGTATTTTCTATTAAAAATTCATTTTCGCCCCCTAAAGTTTTAGAAGTTTGCCCCCTAGAATTTTATAGGTTCGACCCTTGTAACATAAAGTTCTGCATCCTTCCTTGCAATCAAGTCATTTGATTTTCAATTCAAGACCATATTTGGTAAGTACTCATCTCAAGCTTTCCATTGGTACCAATTATGTTCAATTCCATGCAAGTATGTTCTTGATCTCTAAACTCCAATTGTGTGGTTTTGTGGAATTTATAGTTCTCATGTGAAGTTTATATGATTCTAAGACTAATGGTGATTTTCCATAATTTTTAGTGTTGTGTAAGTTCAAAGTCTAATTCCTTTTGAGTTAGAGTTCCTTGTAATTTAAGTTCTTATGTTGTTCATGATATTTGTATTAATATTTCATTGCTAAAACAATCTTGTGTGATGAAATCATTGATTCAGAAATAAAATTTAATGAATTCCGAGCTTGGTGTTATGATTTGAAAGACTCCGTAACTTTGGGTACTCAGTGAGTGTAGGCTAGGGGTCTCGGGATATCAAGATGTTGTTTCGATGTGTCGTTATAACTTGTTTTGTAGTTATGAACATGTCCATAACCTTGGCTCAATTAGAGCATCAATGGATGACAAAACTATGTAAGGTAAGCTTGACAAGCTTGCAGTTATATGATTTGGTACTAATGTTCTTTGCTTAAGTATATGCTATGTTTTATGAATAAAAAAACGACAATTTCTTAAGTATATGCTTTGCCATTATGAATAAATTACATGATCTTTGTTATAAATATAAGCTTTGCTTTTGTGTATGAAAGATATTATGTGCTTTATAAACAAGGAGTTAAAGCTGATCTATGATAATGTAAGGAATGCAAGCCTTCACATTTTATAAGATTATGGTTAAGCAAGGCCTTGGATTATAAGCCTTCACAAGTATCGAGTATAATTAACATGTCATAAAATTTATTGAGAAAACGAATATAAATTACGATTCCATGGTGTCTTGGAAGATTATTGTGATCTTTGACGATGGTATAATTCATGTATCCATAGTTACTTAAAATCCAAGTGGCTAAATATTTGCTAAGTTCATAACCTATTATGTCTATTTTGCTCTGAGTATGCTAAATATTTTCAATTAGCGTATTCTCTTCTACCTACATCACTCTGGGTACAAACCCCAACAGTTGTTGGAGGAAAAAAATTATTAAAAATAGAATTAAATTGAAATAATTTATAAATAATAAGAGTTAAATTTATTATTTTTTGAATTAGAACTAAATTGATTAAATTTGTAAATTTGAAAGACTAAATGTGCTATTATACATTTTTTCTTAATTGCCACGTCACCTGTTTAGGACCAAATTAAACGAAAAAATGCTCATTTGAAGCGCTCTTCATGACCATTCGGTATTATTTCTCCGTTCGACAGCAAAACGTTCGTTGGAAAAGCATGCCGAACGGGCCCTAACTCAACAGCAGCAACCATGGATTATTGATCTAAAATACACCTAAAAAAGCTAATATTAGTTCAATTTTTGGATGATCAGAACCTGTTCATCTGCCTCGTTGAGAAATATCAGCCCTTGACCTATATTGAATTCACACAAGTCATTAGGGGTGTGTATAATTAGCCGTAACCGTTAACCGTTAATCGGTATAACCGTTACATTTTACAGGTTAATTAATCGAACCATTAAAGTTAAACAATTTAGATTAACCAGACCGTTAAAAATAATGATTAATAGATACAGTTACAAATTTTAACTAATAGTTAACCTATAAGTTAACCGTTATTAAATTATTTATATATATATATATATTTAAAATATAAAATAACTTTTAAAAAAATCAAGTATACATGCCTTTTTTAATTTTAAACCCTATTTTTAAAATTATCAAACTCAATTTACCCTTTTATCTCGGTTACGCTCAATCGCAGCGACGAATCGCTCATTCGTTCCTTTCATACAGTTGTGGCCTAGTAGCAGAGCGTTGGGACATCATCGAGACATACAATTTTGATTGGCTTTGATTTATTCTTCAAATTCAAATTCTTCTTCTGAAACATACAAAACTTAGTTTCCAAGTAAGTTCTTTTATATTTACTTTAAGTATATATTGTATACATGTAGATGACTAGATGTAATCATGTAATTATGATTTTGATTTAAGTGATTAGAATCTCTTTATTTAAGTATTTTTATAAATATTTTAATATAATATTTATAGAAAAGACAATTATATTATTCTCTAAAAAATTAGTGAACATGTGAAAAAAAAAATTATAATAAGTTACAAGTTAACCTATAACCAAACCGTCGGTCAACGGTTAACCGTTTCTTAATAGTTAGGTTACAGTTAGCAAAATTCAACAACCGCTATAACGGTTAAGCGACCGTTTAGGCTAAACGGTACGGTTAACCTACCATGAACACCCCTACAAGCCATATCAAACAAAAATATCTTAAATGGCCTAAAAGATGAAATATAAAACAGGAAAATCATGTAGACTTCAAATAGTCTCACCTGTAAGAATTTAACATAATTCCTTAGTAACAAAGGACGACAAGGGTAATTCAATTCATCAACCAGTCACTTACGGAATTCTTCAAGATCATCAGACTGATCAAGAACCATGGAACTTAATACCACCAACCATGGCATCAAAACCAGCACCATGTTATTTGAACTTGAGTACGAAAGGCGAACATAAATATGTATCCGGCCCACAAGTATTTGAAAAGTCGTATCTTCAAACTTATATGGCCATATTCGAATATGTTGTCAATCATGACGGTCAAACACAACGAAATGAAAAATGAGAGCAGCATATAAAAGATATTTATTCGTTGAGGGTGAAATCGAACTGGATCAGCAATCTTTCAAACAAAGAACAAGTAATTATTTAAAACCTTCTGACTTACCAGTACAAGATGTGCCATGTAACAAGAAGTAACCACTTATGATCCATAATCAAAACTGAGAACTTGTTACATATCAATCATGTATCGCAATTTTCTTGTACTCTTTACCTGCAATGGCTAATTCCATTACCTGCTGAGGGTTCACAATCCCACCTTCCTCCAAGAAAATGTCAGTAAATTCTTCGAAAAACCACTCACGAGTGCCACTCCATCCTGGTTAGCAACCACAGGAGTCGAAGATGAGTTCCGCAGGTTCCAAAAAACAATCTCTGTCACCCTTTTGTACCCACTATCATGGAACTTCTGTTGTATAACTTCATAATCAGTCTTCCATTCGTTATGCATGTTCTTCTCCCACTCCTTTTGTCGCTCCTCCCAACTTATTTCATCATCATTGTTACCCTGAGTATGCATTCGATCCCAATATTTAGTAAGATTCCCATTGGCATCATTAAACTCCATATCACTGAAAACAAATACCCTCTTTATTAGTTGTTCCTCACTGAGCTTTCCCTCCACTGCAACCGCTAATATCTGATCAAACACTTTCTGAAAATCTGTACTGCCACCCCACTCCATGTTCCTCACAAACTCAGTCTTGGCTTTAAGAGTGTCTCCTTTAATCAAATGAAGCTCCGGATTATCACTAAAAGTAATCACTTTTCCCTTCCACGGCTCCTCACTGAGCTCAGAAACCAACAATCCAAGTGCCACCGAAACCTCCATTGGTATCCCTGACATACTCCCGGAAACATCACAAACTGCAATGCAGTTGGTTAGCTTCCCATTTTTAGCGACATCCTCCACCATTCTCTTCCATTGTAGCTCAGCCACTTCCTCTCCATCCTTGTCTTCCAATGACCCAATTATTTCGTGGGGGAGCAACGCTCCAGCAGCGATCTTTGCCTTCCCGGACTTCACTTGCTCAAGGTACTCCTCAAACCGCTCCTTATCATGCTCTTTAAACAACGCCTTGTAGTTCTTCATTGCAACAGATGCCACCCTATTGTAAGGAAGGGTGTTCCATTTATTTGCACTCATGTATACCTCCGGCAACTCAAGCGCCTTATGCAACGGAACAAGCACTTGTTTCCTCAATCTATCCCGAACCCTGTATGCGTAATGCGCTTCCTCCAACCCCTCGTACTCTTTCTCGCTCTCCCGAGGGAAAACTCTCCGAGCAATCACCTCGTATATCAAAGTAGCCTTATCATAAGATGAATCAATTGAAGGACACCATTTTGCAGCTAAAGTGATATCAAACAATTTCCCATCACTCAAATTCTTAATATCAGATATCAAGTAATCAGCAAAAAATTCAGCTATGCAATCAAACAAAAGCCTATAATTTGAATCAGAATTATATTTATCTAAAGCCTTTTTCGCTTTCGCTCTCTCCCTCTCTTTCCTCAAAGCCCTAGCTTTCTCCTTATCAATTCCTCTACTCATTTCCTCCGCATTCTGTAAACAACCCTCAATTTCTTTTTCAGAAACCTCCACTTTTTCATCACTTTCTCGTTTGAATTTTCCCCGATTCTTGATTTTTTTAGAAGATTTAATCCCTCTTTTTCGTTCTTTCCATTCATTTTTCCGGATCTTTCTTACTTCGGGTCCTTCCAGGATCCGATGAAGAATCTCCGGAAAATCCTTAAAATACCCGAATTCAGCAATCGCCTTAAGATTAAAAGCAAGGGTTTTGGGATGCTTACCGAAAAGCCAAAGCGCGGCCGTATAAAACCCTTCTTTATCAGACTTCCCTGTGCCTCTTACACCCCTGAGATTACAGATCAATTTTAGAGCAGTTAAAGAATCGTGAGCCCAAGCCAATTCCAGCCGTTCGATCAGCTCATGAGGCGGTGTATCAGGAACCACGTGAAAGAAAAAGTCCAAACAGGGATTACCAGATGAAAGAAAAGTTACAGATAAATTTTCCGTCAATCCCCGAGGTGGTTCTCCAGTGAGTTTGCATTCTCCGGCTTGGATGGCGAGAGTTTCTACGTCGGAAAGGGCGGTGGAGGGAGGATTTAAGGTATGTATCGCCGGAGGACCAACAAGCTTAGGTATTGTAGAAATCATTTTGGGTTGTGAAGACGCAATAAGAACAATCTGGTTTTATAAAGAATTTTTAATTCTTTTTAGGAAATTATTTTATTTTATGGAGGAGTATTTAATTTATCAAATTTGACCTTTTATTATTTTTATTCTCAATTAATTTAATTCAATTTTGCAGGTATTTTTTAGGGCTAAATATACGTTTTTTTTTTATCTGAACATTAATTCGAGATTTAATTTGATACCAAAGCTTTTTTTATAGTAAGTTTCCAACGCATTAACTAACTAATGCAGATCGAATATTATAAAGTCTTATTATGGGATGACCCTCCCAATCCAATTTACTTCATTCATAATGTCAAGATTCGAACTCATGAGCTTGTTTAATGGTTCTAGTGCTCATCCCACTAAATATGGGCATATCCAGAAATTTAAACTTGTTGGTTCACCGACCAACAATAAATACAATCGCATGTAAATCGAAAGCAGATTGAATAAGCTATTAAAAAGCTATACTTAAAAATCATAAAAAAATCAAATTAAAAATTACTAATAATGACTATAAATAAATTTAATTATTAAAAAATAAAACTAAAATAATAAAATAATAATAATATATATGGTAATGAAAAAATGGAAGTGATAAAAATAAATATAAAAATAAACAATAAAATAGAAAGGAAAATGTATTACACAATAATTATAACTATAATAGCCATGTTTAGTAACCAACGGTTTGAGCAAAAATTAGAGGGTTGAGCTAAAATTAGAGGTTTGACCGATCAAATCCGCTAACTTAAATATTTGGTGAATAGTGGATTAGGGTGAAATTTCTAATTTTGAAAAAGCGGCTAATATGAGCTTTTTGAAATTAAAAATTTTGACATTAGAGTTATAAAGACCCTTTTACCCTTAACAATTATAAAAAATCTCTAAATAACCTAAATTTAACATTTTTATTTTAATTATTTACACTCATGTATATACATTGTGACATTTGTAAATTAATATTTTTTTTATTCTCACACATTTATATTTGTATTAAAATTTAATAATTAATTAAATTGTATTAAAAATAATTATATAAATGATAAATTAATATATAAATCCTTCAAATATGCTTAATAGTGTTATATTAAATTTTTTTATAATCTAATTATATTAATATATACAAAATATTAATAACTAATAAACTATTCAAACAAGTATTGAATAAAATAATATCCTCATATGTTATTTTGCTTGTTTAAATAATCAAACAACTATCGACTATCAGTTAATTTTACCAAACACTTTTATACAATCAGCTAATACAATTCGGCAGTCAAATCAGCTAATAGTAATCTGCTATCAGCTATCCGCTAATTGCTAAAAAAGGTAATAATAATAAAGCGTATTAACTACGGAAAAATAACATTGGTGTTTTATAATACTAATAAAATAAAAATATGGTAACAATAAATATACAGTGCAATAAATAAATATTAATAAAAATATAGTAAAGGATCAAATTGAAAAAAATAAAACTGTAAAGAGTCAAAATAATAAGTAATTACGTGAAATCATATTAAAATGAATTATAGATAAAATGGATGTTCATTCTCGGGTACTCGGTTCTTTCGGGTATCACATATGTCGACCCGTGTCTTGACTCATTTTAGCCGGGTACCCGCTATTCGGGTACCCAAAAAAATGAGTAACAGGTACCCGGTTTACATTATTTATTTAATTTTAAATTTAAAAGTTTAAAAAAATCTCATAGTAAACACATAAAATTTTAAAGTTCATAATACATTATCCAAACACAAAAAAGTATTTTTGAAGTTAGTTTTAAGATAATTATTTGGATATATACATATATTAAAGTTTATCACCAAAAAGACATTAAAAATATTAATCTCATTTTTTTCTTTCGAATCTTGTACAAATTAATAAAAATATATTTGAAAATTTTAAAACTTAAAAGTACATATTACAAACATAGAAATAATTTAGAGATTTAAATTTAGTTTTAGGTAAAAATATTAAGGAAACTAAAATAAAAATATAATTTAAAACTAAAAAATAAATATATTAAAAGTATCGGGTCGGGTACCTAATTACCAAAAAAATTCGGCCCAGAACTGACCTAACTACACGGAAAAATCCCGGGTCAGGCAAATTTTTTAGTAAAATGCTCGATTTTTTCTTTCGAGTAATTGAGCTGGATCAACAGAGTCGGGTAGTTTTAAACATCCCTAATATAACTGGGTAGCTTTTATTTAATAAAACCAAAAATAAGAGTTACAAGAAGACCGTCATTAGGGCGAGTCTAACGTGCGGCTAAAAGACTACAAGTTTCGAAATTTGTACTCGAACTAAAAATGTTAGACTTTTTATAACATTTTCGGTTAGTTTTTTGACTTTTTTTTTGCAAGTATCGATGCTATTTTGTAAATTTTGATACTTTGTCTCAAACTGAAAATTTATAAAAAAAAACTAAGTATCGATAAAAAAACTAAAAAAAAAAACAAAAATGTTATCAAGAAGCTTAACTTTTTCAATTCGAGAATAAATTTTAAAACTTATCGTCTTTTAATCACACCTTAGACATATCGTACCCTAGACCTACCCGTCATTACCATTAAAAGTATAAAAACAAAAGTCACATTGGAAAGTGTAAAGTTAAGGAAAGCATGAACCACTAGAAAAATTCTTACTAAACAAAACAAGCTGCTCCGGTGGAATATTCTGTAGAAAACCGTTCAATGACATGAAACACGATCAGAAGCCAGGAGGAAAACAAAAACTAGAGTTGTCGAAGACAAAATATCAGAAGAAATCCGTGAAGCAATATGGTTACGATCATCTAAGATAAATGACACCGCTGTTATAAATAAGAGTAAACTACAATAGATATCACTTAATTATGGATAATGTTACGTTTAAATTACTCAATTATTAAAAGTTATATTTGAATCGCACAATTATGGGTAATATTACATTTGGGTCACCCAATTATTAAAAGTTACACTTGAGTTACTCAATTATGTGTAAGATTACATTTGAGACACCCTTCATATTTGAAAAATAGATAACAATTTATGTTTTAGATTAATTAATGATTTCAAACGAAGTATTCTAGTGTTAACAATGATATACAAGTGATTTGGAAGAAAAAAAATATGAAATTGTTGTATTTTTTAAAATATGGAGGGTGACCCAAATGTAACCTTACTCATAATTGAGTGACACAAATGTAACATTTAATAATTGGGTGACCCAAATGTAATATTTTCCAAAATTCAGTGACCCAAGTGTAACTTTTAATAATTAAGTGAACCAAATATAACCTACCTCCATTGTAGTTTACCCTAAAATGACACCATTTATAAATAATCAACTCCATTCAAATGTTGTTAAAAATGATACATCTTAAATAAATTTCTGGCTTCGCCCTTGATGCTCGTCTATCTACTACAGCCAGCAGCAAACCCAAGTGCAGGTGAAGGTGCCTATTCAATCCATAAACGATTCGTATCGATAACATAGAATATTTTTAATGGTGGGTCACGTGACCTACCAGACATTACATTAGATATGATACCACTAGATCAGTTGATTGTTGGTGATACTAAAGTTTTTTTAATTATAATTCTAAACTTTTTTTAATTAAGTACCTTAATTTTTTGCTCAAATTACTATTTAAATTTGACTTTATGACCACTTTGGTCTTATTTGGCTTTTTTATTTTTTACATTTTATTACTGACGTTTTAATTTATAGCTAGAATTCATTTTTTATGAAAATCACTGATTGACTAACTATCAATGAGTTAAAAACTTTGTATGACAGATTTGCATGGCCTGACCATCCAACAAATTTTTTATTTTGATTTAAAGCTGACAAAATATATATTTAATTAAAAGTTTATTTAACTAAAATTTTAATGTACAAGATTTTTGCATTCATTTTTCTCTTGTTTTGTTTTGAAATTCAAGATTACTTGGACCAATATTTTAAGCTTTAGATTTTTGTCTTTTTAATTAGATGATCCTCCTATTCTTTGCAAGGATGACGTGTCAATAACAGAAAATTCTTAGATTTATTATATGAATTGAACTAATATTTTAATTAATCAACAAGTAATTAATTATTCGATTTAGTTGGTACAATTTAAAATTTAAAATTAAAAAACCTATTTTTCTTTATTAACCGAACCTGATTTTACGCACTTGTGCTACGATGAAAAAGGATCATCACTTAGAATATGAAACCCCAGTCAGTGATGAAGTTGGGACTTTGAGGTTAAGTTCAGGTACATAATTGGACAAAAAAAACTTAGGTGTCAAACAAACCTTGAAGTCGAGGTTATGTATAAAAAAATCATCATATTATTGTTACAACATTTTCATTAAATTATATGTATTTTAAAATAATATAAATAATTTGTATTATTTATTAAGATTCTAATTGAATTTGGTGTCAAGAGTTTCGAACATCAACTTTTTTTGACAAATCTTAATTCTAATCCTAATCCTACCTAGAGGTTAGAGGAAACATAGACTCTAAAGGAAGGAAGGAAGTGTTCCTACTGGGTCTAGAACTCATGGCCTAAGGGAATAAAGATGAGTAGTTTGACCTACCGGTCAAATATGTTTGCTCTCTCTAACACCAACTTAGTTAGAAATTACCAAAATATTCATACTTTAAAATATATTAATTATTGTTGTAAGAGTGTTTTTGTCTTTCATAATTTTTGTAAACCTTTTACCACTCCATCAACAGTCAATATTGGAAAAATCAATTCTGTTTACTAATTAAAAAATATTCTTCTACTTCTCCAAAATAAAAATAACATTTTCTCTTCATAGCCGCCACGAGTTTTTCTTATCTCATTTTTGCTTAATCGGTGGCGGCAACCAATTTTAGTACTGGTTGTTGACCACCGATGTTCATTATTTTTTTTGCTCTTTCATGTTTTGTTTTTTTAATTTTAATAAAAATCTCTGCTCTTGTGGCACGCGTTTCCTCTGCCTTTATGGCATGCTTTTTAATGATTTTTATAGTTCGTTTTATCTGTCATTTGGCACGATTTCAACATACCGTAACAGTCATTTGGTGCTCGTATAGAGATCCTCACGGTGCTAGCTTTCTGATTTGATTCTGTCGGTGGCCATAGAAAAGATTGATCCCCACTCGTTTGATGGTTTGTTAGCTGATGTAATCAAAACTGTGTAGCGGAGCAATCTGCCTGATAGTTTGGTTCGCTCACCACTCTTTTTTCATCCTGTAAAGCGTCTCATTTGACTAGAGACAAAGAGATTCATGCAGGTTTTCTGGGTTTTGATGGTATGCTAATCTCCATAGAAGAGTTTGTTTTACTTTGCACCTTTGTATGAGATTTTTAGTGGACTAGTCTCTTTTTTCTCTCTTTTTAATGTATTATATTTGTAATATCTTTCATGGTGATTAATAAAATCTAGATGCCATCGTAAAAAAAGTCAATAATTGATATAATTTTTTTCAAATATAATTATTTACATAAAATATCTCTTTATTTTTTATGTTTATTTTTAAAGTGTGATTGATTTTAGTGACACTTAATTATGCAACATTTCTCCCAATTCAATTGAGAAAAGTACGCAAACGAAAAACAAAATATATAATAAATAGTATAGCCTTATAAGTTTAATTTACTCTTTATGTATTAATTAATAATTATAATTGAAAATAATTATTTTTATAATTTTTTATGTAACAAGTATGATTTTATTAGAGAAAAAAAGTATACAAGTAAAATATTATCATGTGTCTTATTAAAAATCTCTTTAAACCTATAATAGAGGAAAATAGTACAATAAGATAATATTAAGAAGACGAAAACAACGCCAAGAATCAAAGGAACAAAACACCAAATCGAATCAACCACTCCGACCCAGCCAAACTCAAAGTAAGACATCATCACTTAAACCCAAACGATCATACACCCGACGGCCCAGTCAAACTGAAAGTAAGATACCATCACTTAAACACAAATAATCATACACCCAACGACCACCACAAAGGCAAACAAAACAGAACCAAGCAATACCTAGAGTGCTCAACTCTCACGCAAAAACAAATGAAATCTCCCTCACACTTATATCGAATCTGCAAATGCATACACCCAAAAATAAAATCACAACAACCACGGATCATAGAAACCCTAGCATCTAGAACGCATAATAAAATTTCAATTTATTATTTTCACAATATTATTATTTTAACAAAATTCTATTAATTTTAAAAATTATTTTTCTCACGGAATGAGTGATAGAAGTTTAGTTTAAATTTAAAATGAAATTACATTTAATGAACAGTAGCTGCATGAACCTATGCATAATGAAAGAACCACAATCTTTCACCTCATTAATATATAAAAGGTCAAAAAGGAGTGAATTAGAAATTTTAAGTTCAACAATTTTCGACAACGATGGCCGGTGGCAATCGACAATGACCAGTAACAACTGTGAGTGGTAGTTGGCGACGAGAGATTTTAGTCGAATTCATATGCCAAAATGATATTTTACGTAAAGTTTAGGGGCAAAATGATATTTCAGCTAAAATTTAGGAGTCAAATTAGTATTCTATCTAAAGTTCAGGAGTTAAATTAAAATTAACCCTTTTTACTAATATGTCAGGTAATCAAATTAATAAACAATTCAGTGATTAAAATATAACAAAATAATAACGTAAGTGACCAAGATATAATAAAATAATAACATAACTGAAAGTAATGTAATTTTTAAAAATCAATGACAAAAGGTGAGTAACCATTTCGATATTTTATCCTTTAACTATTTTATCAGTAATGAGAAAATGTAATTTAAAATATATAATACAGGGAACTGCTACTGTATTCCAGATACAAAATCTTAAGTCTGAAACCTTAAAGATAAATGTTGAGCGGCAGGATACGAACCTGCGCGGGCAAAGGCCACATAATTTCTAGTCATGCCCGATAACCAATCCAGCACGCACACCCTGATAGAACTAACGTAAAATTTTTAAAATTTTCAGAATTGTGCAGATTTCTTGTTGGTCAGACAAGAAAGCAGGAACTAGTCTTTGAATCTTTAATCTATGAACTTTTAAATGCATATAAATTTTCTGTACTTTTTTTTTCTTTTTAATGTTTTTCAGCTTCAAGTAAGCAAATAGATAAGTGAATAACTGTTGTTGTTAACCAGTTTCACTTATATTTTCTTCTGTATCATACATTAAAAATCCTTTCTTCTTAATGGGCACTCTTCAAAATCATTTTTTTATTTAAGTTTTGTTCTAAAATTCCTACTTGACATTGCCATATATCATTTAAAATAAATGTTGTACTTGATTCTCAAGGTTTAAGCGTGAAATTCAATCTGATTATTTAAAATTTTTATTTCTCATACATCAGCTTTCCTTTTTCCTTTTCAAAATCTTTATCTCCTTGTCTCTTAGGCTGTACATTGGAGCTTGCCGATGCCCTATCTGAAATACAATGGTCCTTTGCGGGGGGCTTGTTCTTCTTTGCAGGGATTTAAATCGCTATTGTAGCGGTGTTTTCGATCACAATATTTTATTACAGTTGTGGACATAACAAATGTTATTGCGGTCATTGCAGACCGCTATTGTAGTTGTAGCTGTGTAAATGATGCTCTCGTCGTTGCTCATATGAATAATCGGAGGCGTAATTGAGCGACAAAAGTTTAGGGGAGTTGTCAACACACAAGAGATAAAGTGAATCCCCTAAGAAACATCATTTACAGAAACTTGCTAACTGTAAACAAAACTTCTTATTTCTATCCAATTAGACGCTTGATAGCGGAGTGGCGAGTAAAACCAACAGTCTTGTAGACTACTTAGCTAAATAGATCTGAATACATCGGCAAACAATAAACAAAAAGGGATCAAACTACTGAATGAACACCGACAATTGCAAATCATAACTAACCATTGTAACAACGGCCCCGCGCCGCGGTTGTGGGCGCTTGACTCGTTCTTACGAAAAAATGGTTTGGATAAAGTCGCCACTAATCTTTTTTTATTTAGGGTAAGATTGGATCACCTGAAAACTCGAATGTTTTAATAAAAACCTGTTTTTGCGTCATTTTATTAAAACAACCAGTTTTGGTCTGCGAAACCAAAAGAACAGGTTCAGGAGTCAGTTACGTGTGGGGAAGGGTGAGCACCCCCACAACACCCAAAATTAGTATCTGGTTGATTATTTATTGTCTAAACGAGGGAAATTAATAATTCGAATTTAATTTAAAATTTGTGATCTCTTAATATATTTTAAAAAAATATTTCTGTATGAAAGGATTTTACACCCCTACTCTCGGGGTATAATTCCCGTTAGATTCTCAAATAAAGGGAACCTATTTTAAAAATTATAATTTAAAATTAAAAAAGGTGTCTTAAAATAGAGATTAACGGAAAGCGGCACCCCTTACGTTCGAGGTACATTTTTCACAATAATCTCTAATACAAAAATCATTTTTAATTTAGAATTCAATTAAAACATATATAAGATATACGCTGTATATAAACATATATTAGACTATAAATAAATAAATAATAATATTGAACACATATGATAGCATTAATAATTATAAATAATAGTAATTAGTAATAACAATAATAATAGTAATACTAATATAATATAATAATTAGTAATAATAATTATAAAAATTATAATAAACATATAATATATATATAATTATACATAATATAATATTGTATATATATAAATATCAAATATATTAAATATACTAAAAAAATAAAAAGTATATATATATGCATATAATAATAATAATAATATGTAAATACTATTAAAATAATAATAAAAAATAATAATTATAATTGTACTACTACTACTACTAATAATAATAGAAAATAGGGACCGAATTAAAAAGAGGACGGAACCTTTAGGGGGTTCGAAGGGAATTGAACCATGCGGAAACCCCAAAATGAAAATAATCTTAGTGCAGAGGGACTGATAATTGTAATATTCCCATAAAAACATATTAAAATTAAAATAGGGGCTGAATTGAAAACATTTAAAACTTATAGGGACCTTTTGGAGAATTACAAAATGAATAAGGGCTCAAACAGAATTTCCCCTTTCTAAAAAACGAGCGGGTCGTCTGTCGGGTCAAATCGGTTATACGGGTTGCAGCCAAAACGGCGTCGTTTTGGGATTGAACAATAACGCCAAAAACGACGTCGTTTAGTGGAGCGTATAAATATCAGATTTAGCCCAAAAAAATTCATTTCTTCTCTGATATCAGAAAAAAAACCCACAATATACTCTCAACTCTCTCGGCCGGTACAGTCACTGGCTCTCCTTGCACTGCCGTGAGCCGGTGATGGAAAATCACCGCGAGCGGCGACCAGATTACATGCAAAAGAAGGGTTCGCTCCAGTTTTGGCTTCAGAGATCAAATCTGAGGGTTTTTTTTCTGAATCCCTCTCTATTGTCTCAGATCCAAAAAAAGACCGAAAGCTTTTTTGTTTTACCTTTGTTCTTTTAATCTGTTTTCGATCTTGTTTTTTTGTTTTTTTTTTCGTATTTTTGTTTCGAATAGTATGTAGAACTTAGTGATTTTTTTTATCGAACTCTCCTTTTTTATTTTGGAAAAACTCCCTTTTACTGTGCATTTCGAACGGGTTTTATACCCGAAATTCAAGCATATAAAAATTACATTTTGTCTCTGAGTTTTTTGCAGACTTGGGCAGTGAGGTGTATCCGTGGTGGCGCCGGTGTTGACACGTGGTGGTGGGATGGTCGTGGTGTTACGCGTGGCGGTGAGGTGTATCCGTGGTGGCGGCGGAGTGGTGACGCGACATGGGTGTAGGTAGCGGCTTGAACGGCAGCGCGGCTTGCGGCTCAGTGGCGGCGGCGGCAGATTGAACTTAGGTTTAGTTTAGGTTAGGATTTTAGGGTTAGGGTTTTCTAAAATGTGTTAATGGGCTTGGGTTTTTTTTGTATTGGGTATTGGTTCAAATTGGATGTAATGGGCTCAGCCCGTATAAAAATGGGATCTACAATCATCATAGTTAACTCTACATGAATACAAAACTACCGCAAAGATAGGTGAATAGCGAGCTATACAATGACAGATTTAAAAATTTAAGAATGATGTATATTTTTTCAAATGGGTATGCAAGTTTTCATTTTATTTTTTACACACTAAATTAATTTTCCTGTAAAAAATTTAACCCTAAAAAAATTTCCGCCAAAATTGAAGTGCAATTACTCTCCTTCAAGGCTATATAGATATGCCTCTGCCATAAGATAGGCGCGTGCCATAAAAATAGAGAAAAATAAATTCAACAATGTGCGAGAAGTAAAATTCTGAAACAAAGAGATTCATATTTTTAAAAAATCTAGAAAAAAGCCAACAAAAAAGTAAAAAAAAAAATTAAATATAAAATATAAAAAATATCCACAATCTACTATCAATACTAAAATTGATGTCACCCCACACCAAACAAAAAAAGGAAGAAAGGACGAGCGGTGCTCTTATAACCCATCGAATTGAATCGCTGTAGGTACGAAAGTAATAAATAACTATTAATGTCGTTACGTTGATACTTATACAAATTCAATTCGATCACTATGACGTGTATGATTAATTGTGGTGTTCAGCTAAACCAAATTATAAACCCTAAAGCCATAATAAATTATGATCGATAATCTATTTAATTTTATAAGTAAAGATTTGGATGTTATATAATTTGTATAGGGGTAATGGTACAAGATCTATGAAAACTATCACTATCGAGAATGTGTTTGAATTTGAATTGAGCAAAATTATTTTGATTAGTGATTATAGTATAGTATTAATTAGTATATTTTCTTAATTTTTTGATAGCATGTAGACAAAGCTGCTCGAATTCGAATATCTCATAATAAAATCATTTTCTTTGTATTAAAACCACTTGTTGGATAAAAAAATTGAGAACAATTATGAAAGCTTATCTTAGTGTTAGAGGCAATGAAAGGCTTCCTAGGATTACAGGTGGAACTGAATTTATTTACATTGGATTGCCTTGAAACCTTTCCATCTGTAGGGGTTCCAATGCCATTATTTGTTGTTTTTGCATAACTCGACATCAAAATCAACCTCCCGATTCAACCAGTATCCACTATACTTATGTTCTTAGATTTCTTGCCAAATTATACAGCAGGTTTCATAGGTCAAATTTAGAAACTTTGGGTTGGGATTGGGATTAATTTTTTTAAGGCTTAATAATTCTATTGCCCCCTAAACTATGCACTTTTTCCTGAGTTGGCCCATAAAATATTTTTCGGGAAGTTTTGGAAAGTTGTCCCCTTAACAAAAAATCGCGACCTCATATATCCCCTCTGTTAAAAAATTCTAACGAGTCGATCAGAACGCGCCACGTGTCATTTTATTAATAGAAAAAATAAACTGACTTAAATAAAAGAGGTAAATTACACGTTAGGCATGCCATATTTTATTTTTGTTCATTTTAGTCTCTTATTTGAATTGTTCATCTTTTTCTTTCCCTCTTTTTTGTTCCATATTCTGGGTTTTGCAATTTATGTTAATTTCAATCCTAAATAATACTTTTATCAAAATTTTGTGTTCTAACTTGTCATTTGTTGAAAAATTTAATTTATGTTCATTTTAATCCTGCAAATTCGATTTTGCAAGACTAAAATTGATAAACACAAAAAAATTGAATTTTTCAACAAATGACAAGTTAAAACACAAGATTATGATAAAAGAAATACACAAATTTTGTCAGTATACCTTTTAACTTTGATTTAGTCTCTTTTGAGAGGACAAAAGGTAGAAAAGAAGGCATGTTGAAGGTGAATGATGTTCATAAATACAAAGATTTGCAAGGTTCCAGAAAAGTTGCAGAGAGGCATAGAAGAGAACAGTTGTATTTCACAATCAATTAAAAGAAAGTAATTATGAGAAATGAGAGAAGCACCATCATTAGCAGATGGCTATTGGCCAGTAATCTTCACAGTCAAAATCAACATGATTGCAGAATCTTGAGCACCCAAATGTGTCCCATTTTACATCAACAGGATCTTATTACCTAATTTCATCGTATCAAGCACCCAACAAAACTCTTATTTTTATTTCAATAAATATTGCTTTCGTTTGTTACAAAGATAATATGAATTTGAACAATATTTGGATTTGAAATGTATAATTATTATTATAAAGTATTCGGAATGGACGCATACATTCACTATGACCGGTGGTCAGCAACTAATTTTAGTTTTGATTGTCGATTACGGGGTTTATTATTTTTTTATTTTTTTAATAAGAATCTCTATCTTTGTGACATATTTTCTCTATCATTGTGACACGTTTTTATTTTTTGTGATTCGTTTTATTTGTCCTTGTGGCATGATTTCAGCATACCTTAGCGGTCGGTTGGTGCTCATACAAAGATCTTCACAGCGCTAATCTCTGATTATGGCTCTGTCGGTGGTCTTAGAAAGATGGATCCCCACTTGGTTGATGGTTGGTTGGCGATATAATCAAACCTGGGTAGCGGAGCAATCTGCCTAATAGCTTGGTTCGCTCACCATTCTTTTTCACCCTGTAAAGCGTCTCGTTTGGATAGAGACAAGGAGATTCAATAAAGTTTCTGATTTTTTATATAAATATGAAGATGAAACAATATGGACAAGTACCTCGTTAAAAATCCCCCTAAACCTAAATGAGGAAAAAAAGTGCACTAGTTCGTATTTACAGCACGAATAAACAACACACATAACATCACGAAACTAAATCGCGCCCACGTCAGACGACCAATCATCATGCACCAAAGAGAGCATACTGTCCGGTGACGACTGGTATACATGAGTTGCAAAATCCACCTCCCTAAGCGCAAAAATATCATGAATCCGAGCTAGCTTAGCCAAACCATCGGCAACCTTATTCACTGCCTGCCGAATTTGTCGAAGTTGTACCTCTCATTCCCCATCCAATAAATCCCACGCAACTCGTATCAAAGGTGCCATGCCACCAACCAGGGTCCGTTGCTCCAAAGTTCAAACAACGTCTAAGCTATCAACCTCCAACACCACTTTCCGCAAACCCTTCTCTCAAGCTAGTCTCAAACCCTCGACAACACCCCATAACTCAGCTTCAAGGACAGAACAAATACCTACGTACTTACTAAAGCCAACAATCCAAACACCATCGTTATTTCGGATAACTCTACCACACGAAGCAAAACCTATAGGGGCTAAGCGAGATCCATCAGTATTCAATTTACACCAATGCTGCGAAGGCGGCTGCCAGTAATCCTCTTGCGGGTTAACAATACGCCCAAGATTCGCTTGTCGTACTATGGAAGTTTGCCCCAAAACACACTGATCATAAGCGCGGTGACATTCTTCCCACACACTAAAAGCATCACATTGATCCGGTTCAAACACACATAAATTCCTGTGTTTCCATAATACCCATAATGCCGACCCAAAAAAAACTCACAATGCGGTTTACTCAAAGCAAAGTACGACGGGTATGCCAAATTAGTCCTTATCCAATCACCAAAGTCCATAGATAAGAATTCCAGAAGCTTATTTGTGTGAACCGTTGCAACCTATATCGCAACCGCTGCAGGACAACTACGCAAAATATGGTCGATAGACTCTATCGGGCCCCCGCACACCCCACAAGACAAGTTGTCGGCCATGTGTCGACGAACTTGTTCCGTATTTGTGAGTATGCGACCACTCACAACAAGCCATAAAAACATACGAATCCTCGGCAATCCTTTAAAATGAGCAACTAGCTTCCACAGATTATCCACTTGAGAACCATCCGCCCTAGTACGCAACTCATAAGCAGACCGCACAGTAAAGTCTCGAGAAACAGTCAACCTTCAACCAACACCATCATTTGTACCAGGCTGCCGAGGAGGCATAGTGCCCGTCAACCTATGCAAAATCTCATTTGGAAGAACTTCTGCACACTCTTGCCACTTCCAGCTCCCCAAGTCATCAACCATGCTCGCGACAGATACTTTGAGGATAGTCAGAACACACGATGGATCAAGAACTTTATGCACCAAAGGCCCAATATCCCCTAGCCATGCATCTCTCCAAAAATCCACAGTTCGGCCATTACCCACGGACCACACCAAACTATCGCGCACAGTGGTCCAAATCAAACTATTCCCCTTCCAAATATGGGAATAGTTGTTCCGGTGAATCTCCTATGGAATAAACTCTACCCACTTATATTTTGTCCGCAAGACCTGTGCCCATAATTGGTCCAGACGTGTGACCAGATTGAACGCAATTTTCATAAAAAATACAACATTTTGTTGTTCCAAAAATTTAAACCCTAAGCCTCTATTCACAACTGGCGAGCACACTTTTTCCCGTTTAACAAGATTAGCCCCTCGTCGGCCCTCTAAATGTCCCCAAATGAAGCCTCGAATAATTTTTTCTATCTCCAAACAAACACCTCTCAGCAAAAGTATAGACTGCATCGAGTAGTACGAAATTAAAGATAGCACAGACTTAGCAATCGCTACACGACCCGCAAAGGAAAGGCTTCTAGTAGACCAACTTGTCAACTTGTCCCTAACTTTCTGAACCACATACTGATAAATGCTTTTGTTACTCTATAATGCAACAGTGAAACTCCCAGATACCTTTCCAGATTACTGACTTCACGAAACCCAAAACTATCACTGACACTCAAACGTAAAGTTGGTACAACATTTTTAGAGAAAAAAATATTAGTCTTAGCCACACTCACATTCTGGCCAGAGGCGCTACAAAAGTTACGCAATAATGCCTCAACCACATTAACCTACGACGCCGAGGCTTCCGCAAATAGGAACATATCATCTATAAAAAAACAAATGAGATATGATTGGACCATTACAGACAAGTCACACGAGTTTCCAAGTACCATTACTGATAGCTCTATGCACCGACTGTGATAATCTCTCTATACAAAAAATAAACAATTACGAAGATAATGGGTCACCCTATCGGATACTTCTCGAAGGGGTGAAAGTATCCGAAGCATAACCATTCCAAAGCACCTGCATAGAGATAGAGGACACACACCGCATGATCAAAGATCGAAACTCATCTGGCATACCAATATCTTGCAATGTATCGTCTATAAAAGACCACTCAAGCCTGTTGTACACATTCTCAAGGTCAATTTTAAGTGCCATACAACCAACTTTCCCCATCTTATTCCGCATGGAATGAATCACTTCCTGCGCTATTAGAATATTATCAGTAATAGATCTTCTGGGCACAAAACTTGTTTGGTTCATCGAAACCCAATCCGGCATATATGTTTTCAAGCGATTCACTATAGTTTTGGTGATGATCTTATACAACACTGAACATAAGCTTATCATACGAAATTGAGCCATACACTCGGGCGATTTAACTTTTGGCAACAACACAAGAAGTGTACGATTCAAAGATGGCAAAATTGGCTTACCCTCAAATGTATCCTGAACCAACTTGCACACCGGTGGCCCCACAGTAGACCAATTCCTTTGGTAAAAAGAGCATGCATATCGTTAGCTCCCAGTGCTTTTAGAGGCCCTATATCGAACACCACATATCTGACTTCCTCATCCCTAACTGGTGCCAAAAAATCCCTACGCATCTCCTCGGTACACACCCGAAACTATCCTCTAGCAGCAACGCCCAAATTAACACTGCCATTACTCAAAAAAATATCTTTATAGAACAGTACGGCCATATTCTTTAACTGAGACTGATCTGAGCACCACTCCCCATTTGTCCCTCGCAACGCCATAATGTAGTTTGACTTTTGTCATTGCATAGTGCATCGATAAAAGTAAGATGTATTTCTATCCCTGAAATTTGCCCATTGCACCTGTGATTTTTGTATCCAAAGACTTTTTCTCCTGGCGTAACACCTCTGCCATCTCTGCACGCAAGTCGATATCCAGCCGTACAAGAAAATTCGAGTGCGCGACTCGTAAAGTACTATCAATAACCCGTATACGCGCAAGCAACTCCTTCTTCTTCCCAATATGACCAAAAACAGTATCATTCCACTGACGAACCTTACCAGCAAACATCTTAATGTTAAATTCCACATCTGAGCTCATATCCCACCTGTTATGAAAAACTCCCCAAAGCGAGGATGATCATGCCAAGCTGCAATAAAGCGAAATGGTCTAGATTTACGATCACTACTTTGACGTGGGTGATGGAGCAGCAAAGGGCAGTGATCAGAACACACACGACCCAAATAGGAGACTAGAGAAGTAGGGAAAACACTCTCCTATTTTTTATTACATAAGCAACGATACAAACGCTTACGAACTAGTCCACGCTTCCAAGTAAACTCGCCCCCTTGAAATTCTTCCTCCATTAAACCATTGTCAAAAATAAAATCATGAAATAAAGGACTAAAACCATTACCCCTAGCTGAACCGCCATCTCTCTCTCTAGTACGCAAAATAGAATTGAAGTCACCACCTAACACCTAAGCCACATCATTCCCTGGATTGAGAGCCGATAACCGCTCCCAAAGTCCCTTTTGGATTGTGACATTGGGACTCGCATACACAGCTGTGAAGAAAGCCCTATGAGTTGACCTCGAGCAACGAACCTGGCCATGCACAAACTGATTAGACACCTTCAGAATCTCAACATCAATGTCATCATTCCAAAGGATCCAAATCCCACCACTGAGGCCATTCGCCTCAACACGAAAAGAGTTAGAGAACCCAAAATGAGAAATCACTCTATCAGCACGAGTCTTGCTAATATGAGGCTCCATAAGTGCAGCCAACTGATGATGATGGTACATGCAAAAATCTTTAAAGTAACGACGAAAATTGGAGCTAACCGCTCCTTGGAAATTCCAAAAAAGAAACTTAAACATGGTAAAAAAGACAAGACAGAGAACGAAAACACCTCACTGATGACGTTCAACCATGTCTGAACTAATACCCGTCCCATAGTCTGCCACTTCCATAGCATCTAATTGAACTACGGTCGTTCCACTAGCACCAACATGTGAATCCATGCATGGCGGTCTGTCAGATGTATGCGCACCTGATGATCCAGTACCCATACTGCCAAAACTCGATGAAACCACTCAACGAGGGTCAACCTAGCTGAAGATTTATTCTCTTTACCTTTCCGAACTTTTAAACCAGCTTTAAGGCCATCACTAGCACTCTTACGCGTATTACTTTGCTTGTTATTCACCGCTAACCGCTGTCGTCTCTTCTCATTCGCGACATCAAGTATCGGATACTGCAGCATGATTGCCCACTACGCTTTGCACATTATGAGGAATAACTTGCGGGTCTTGACTTCCTCCCAAGGAGATAACTTGAACAGAACTCGGCACATTGACACTAACCGCTTTCAGAACCATTCCAACTGAAGCTTGACGACTACTAACAGCCTTATCCTGAATCGGACGATTCCCAACAACGGAAGTGGATTTACCCCTTGATTGGTTCTCCCCGATCTGACATACACCAGTGCTAACAACACTCGAATCCTTAGCCCCAACACCCCCATATCTTGTGTCTCAATTGTGCCCTCAACCTCACTAAGAATAGTAAAGCGAGAACCACCAACACGTCTCCCTTCCGAGCCTGCTCACTTCAATCGACCAGAATCCTTACGTGGCTGCCTTTGCCTTGTATCGGCAAGCATCCAGGGTCCATAAACCTCATCCTCGCTAACTATAACCTAAGTCCTGACCACGGAACTCGTGCCAACATGGGCCGAAACATCACTAGTAACACCCATAGATCGCCCCTCCCCGCATATCTCAGAAGAATGACCATATAAACCATACTTAAAGCAAATTCGATATAGTGACATCATCGTTGCTAGTCTAGCAAATCTACCCCGATCACCCGTATGCGTGCTATAATCTATCCTCACAACTTTCCTTATAGCGCCAGCTATATATCGAAATAAAGCCTTAAAGTAATACCGATAGAGAAGACCTGGAATCCTTACCCACACCATAATCTGTGCCGGGAATGACTCTGACGTTGAGAATTCCTTGTTCCACGGTTGAACAGTGAGATAACTCCCGAATACAGTCCACGGTCTACCTGTCAAGACGTGTTCATAATCATATTCATTCTCAAATAACACCAGGTAGTAATCATTGGCAAGATCAACAACCTGGAATGCCCCTTGTGGTTGCCAAAGAACTTTAATTCTGCCTAACAACGTTTTATAACCAATGGACCGACCCAAAAGCCGAACTATGATTGAGCGACGCATGCTAAGATCAATTCGCTCATGAACTTTTTCAGAAAAATTTATCGACGGGAAAGGGCCACTCTTATCCAACGTGACATCGTTCGCTTCTACAACCACATTATCCAGGCTCGGCACTGGATCAACCATCACTTTCTTGCTAGTTTCAGACACCACGCCTGCATAAGAAGTTATTGGAGCCGTAACTAATATGTTTGGACCCGAATCATTCCCAACTGAAACCTCGCCAACAATCCCATCACTAGCATGTTGATCCAAATCCATGCTTCCCATCACATTCGACTCAGCATCCGAGCGAACAGCTTTTCCCCGCTTCGCCGCCTGGAGATCATCAACTGGCAGAGGAGAACTAGGGCGTTCTAGCGGAGGAAACGCCACCATATCGACTTCTGCAATCCTGTCAACGTTGGCTGTGCTGCCCGCCGTATTGTCTTGCAGACCCACTCCATGATCTGCCGGTGGAGCCAGGTTTTCAGGCGGTCGCTCCATGTTATTTTGCGATGGAAACTCCAAAAATTTAGGAGGAAACTAGAACATGCTTGGGGTTAAATAATATTTAAATTTCTGTTTTTTAATATAATTATCTATTTAGTATTAAAGTTTCTGATTTTTGATATGCTAATTTGATGGAAGTGTCTGTTTTTTTTGTACTATTGTAAGAAACTTTTAGTAGACTTTTTTTTCCCTCTTTTTGATGTATTATATTTTATAGTGATTAATAAAATTCTAAAAAAATATTATTTGAGGCCATATACAAATAATGAAATATGAAATGCGAATTCATTTCCATTATTTGCTTATCGTAAAATGCAAAGAATTTTAAACAAATTTGAGTGTGTTGAATTCAGGTCAAATTGTTTAGAAGGTCTACGTACTACGCATTTTTTAGTTGTTTTATTCTCTACTATATAATTTGATTACTTTTAGGATTTTACTTTTCAAAATATGTTTTTGTCTCAAATATTAAGGGATCAGTCTTATTTTACGAAGAGATCAATCCTTATCGTCACTGAATTTTAAGGATTGATATTTTTGTCTTAAATTTTGGAAATTTTGATTTTTAAGCTCGAAAATGATCGTTGATGGTTTTGAAAAAGTGATCTAACTAAGTTGAAAACCTTTTAAAAACTTTTTTTTAATTAGTTTGGACTTTGAAGATAATCAGTTAACTCAAAAAAATATTTTTACAATTCAAAAAATATTTTTACAAATATTTTTATATCAAAATATTTAAATTTAAACTTTAATAATTTTTCTTTTTTATATAACATGACATTTTGCACAAAATTCAGAAATGCGAACTTTTAGAAAAATAAAATTTTGAAAAGATAAAATTGTTTGCGAAAAATATTTAGCTCCCATTTTTTAAAACAAATTATTTTTCCACTTATCTGTCTTTTTATATAAAAAATAAGGCCTAAACAAAAAAAACCCTCAAACTATGTTTTTTTCTGTTTTTGGTCCTTAAACTATGATTTAGGCAAAATATGCCCTTAAACTATCATTTTGGCCACTTTAAGCCCCTAAACTATGATTTGGGCAAAATAAGCCCTTAAAATATCATTTTTGGTCACTTAAAGTCCATGGTTACAAAAATATTATTTTATAGGCTTTTCTAACATATATAAATATTTATGTTCTTTTTAAATTTTAAAATATCATATATCAAAATAAGCCCCTAAACTATCATTCCTGGTCATTTTAAGTTCGATAGTTATTTAAGTCAAAGAAAATTATTCCGACTAATAAGATGTTGACACATCACAAAGATTTTTTGACCAATTAATAATTTTGGGTAGGGGTGTTCAAAAATACCCGACCCGACTGACCCGACCCGATTACCCGAACATAAAAAACCGGTTATTTACACGAAATTTTTTTTACCCAGCCCGTCACTTCTCTGGTCGGGCCCGAGTCACAAAATTAAGAATTTTCGGGTACCGTATATATTTAAAATTAATATTTTTATATTCAATATACATATTTTTATATTAAATTAATAAAAAAATCTAATTTTTTTATATTTTAATATTTAATAAATACATATTTTTATATTAAACTAATAAATACATATTTTTATATTTTATATTAAACTAATAAAATATTTTATATTTGAAAATATATATTTTTATATCCAGGTACCCAAATACTCGAATTTTCGGGTACCCGTAAAAATCGGGTAGGGACACGGGCCACATTTTCTACTACCCGAAGATCCGAGTACCCGGTACTTCAGGTACCCGAATACCCGGTACCCGGTTTTGAACACCCCTAGTTTTGGGGACTAAAAGAAGAAAAATGATATAGTTTAGGTACTTATTTTGACCAAAAATATTTTAGGGACTTAAAGTGACCAAAAATGATAGTTTAAGGGCCTATTTTGCCCAAAAATAATAATTTAAGGGCCTATTTTACCCAAATCATAGTTTAAGGGCCAAAAGCAGAAAAAATGTATAGTTTGATGGTTGTTTTTTGGCTTAAACTAAAAAATAATTCAAATTTTACTAATGCTGCAATATAACAAAGGAGAGTAATTCAAAATGAAATAAGACTAATGTTAGAGAAAACAAGATAAGGTATTTACATAAAAAAATCATGAAATATCCAAAGTACCAACGTGGAAAAAAAACAAGGGATAATGACACCATGTCCTCTCTTACTTTTGTCAAATGTTATAATGTTTTTATGTAATTTTTAAATGTTTAATGTCTTTTTGTTTGTCATGTGAAATATCTTTAGAGACTAACATCGTTAATTAATGACATAATAGAGACACATGACACTCTCCTATGCTGCCACATAACTTATTTTAAAAAAAATAACTTAAAGTTATGGGACTTTAAATAATTTAATATTTTTATTTTCATTGAAAATTATATAAAATGGAGGGCATGAGAAAGGTTTTACCTTTTTTATATTAAGTTACATTTTTTTTCATTTCTTTCATCATAAAATCAAAAAGCACTATTTTTTTTGTCGTCGTTGTCGTCATCTCTACAAATTCAACCCACCATTCGGTCAATAATCACCATTAAACTTGTAATGTCTCGAAAATTTCTTCCAGAGTTAAATTGATATTATTTCAAGCACTAATTGAGTGAATTCCATAATTTATGAGTCTAAATAGAATTGTACATTTGTTTTACCATGATCAACCATTGTTGTCCAAGATCAAAACCTTTGTTCTTGATGACTATTTTCATTTGTTTTTTGGTATTTATAATCATTATTACTATTTGAAAAATACTCATGCATAAATATAAAATATAATTCTTTAAATATATATAAAATTTTAATATAATCATATCCGATAATGCAAGTGGCGATGATTAATATATTCGGGGAACAATTTCATTGTTGGTTGTAACTGCAGCACTTAAACTTGAGACAATGATGCTTCTCAAGACAAAAGAACCAATGCATTATTATATTCACCCACCGAGATCAGTTCTGCTGTTGTGCTTCTTCTATGATCCTTCATATTTTCCGGAGTCGAATTTAGATTTCCAATTTATTTTTACTAAAAATGTTTTTGTTTAACATTCGTGTCCGACACAGATTCGAACATGAAGCTGGATTCAGTCACAAAAGATTGAATTAATCAGATTTTGTAGTCCAAAGCCGAGAGGTATGACAAAACACTCAAGAACTTGAAATTCAAAGAAAAAACATGTCCAACCAAGTGAATGGAAACGCTTTTAAATCACAATCACGCAAAACATTTCTTTCTATGATCACAAACATGTAAAAACTTGAGCTGCAATTTATAGCAGCAGAACTCGAAAACACTCTAGATTTCGCGATAGTCCCATATTTACAGTATGACAAAACAGCATTCAGTCAAAGGTTGCTGGATTGTATATGATCATGGCAATGTATAAGAGTGAAAAACTAGATTGAATCTCACCTAACAAAACAAAACCAACATAAAAACAGCAGCGAGAATCATGTAATGATTCGAGAACGACAACTCTAACAAGCAGTGAGAAACCAATCTCGGGCGTGATATCGATATTCAACTCATCAACTTCTCTAATTTGTTTTAGCTTCTGTGTTCAACCTGTGGAGTTTTTTTTCTTCTTTTTTGAAGCTTTTTTATGGAAGTTGTAAACGGCTAATGGCGATGATGTGCCTAAATAGGTTTGCTTCTTTGCCTTTCGTTGCTTTCATTGAATCTCGGAGCTGCAACAAATGAAGAACAGGGTTTAGAAACCGGAGAAGAACGAAACTGAAAATGAAATCAAGATGTTTTTGATAAGTTTTACTTGTACATACCAAGTCCATTAGCCTCAGAGGTCCTCATGATTCGAAGCCTTCGAACGGAGCTGACAAACATCCTGAAACATCACAAGAAACCAAAGCATACTATAAGCATGGAAATCGAAAATCAAATCGAACTACTTCCATTTCATTTTTCGGCTGCTGCCGCGCCTTTTGAATACAAACAGAACAACTAAATTTAAGTTTTTTCATCAACTTCATATCTATCATGAATGGAGAATTACAATTAGCTAAAGCAAGTAATCACATTCATTCATGTTTCATACCTCCATGGGACATCTCCTACAAGCATCCAGTCTCCCTCTTTGTCTTCATAAGTCAAAACAAACTCAGAGGATCCATCCAAAAGTTTAGAAGCCATTGTTAACGGTTCCTCCTCTGCGCCGATAAAAAAGGGTTTAATCGAATTAACATCTTAATACAAAGCAGAGAAGAACACAATGTCTATAACAGAACTAAAGAGGTATTACCAAGTGAGTTAGCAGATCTGAGGAACATATCTTCAAGTGCTTGAGCCAAGCTCTCATAGGATGAATGAGCATTCAAATCAACTTTCCTTCCTATTGGAATCCCATCTATATTCACCTTAACAAACCCAAGATGGCCTTTCTCATTAACCGTTGTTTGTTTACCATTGCAATTGAGTTTCTTTTTCAGACCATCTTTGGGTTTATCGTTTTCAACTATTCCACTGTCTCCATCACCTCTTTGTGCCTTGGCTTGGTTCACCAAGCTGTTCATCCTATAAGCTCTTATGGGTGGCCACCCCACAACTTGGCTGCTCCCAATAACAAGCATTAAAATGAATCATATTAATACTACAAAGAATTTCTTCAAACATGTTATAGGCATAGCAGATATTGATAAAAGAAGAGAAAACAAGTGTTGTTACCTGGCACCAGTAGGGGAACCACTCTCATGGGAGACAGACTCAGCAGCTCTTTTGGTCCCAGAAACAGCAGCAGAAGAAGGACCGCCATTGTTGGTTCTTTGAGAAACCACTGAAGGGAAGTCCTTTGCAGTCAAGATTCTGCCACACTCTCCCCATGAAGAATTAGCAGCCTTGGTCTTCCCTGTAGCACCGCCACCACCACCAAGGCTCAGCCCCAAGCCCAACTCCAACTCACTCTCAGCTGGATATGATGAGCAGGCCTCAGAAACAACCTCCACTTTAGACAACACTGCAGACTCATTTGTCGAAACCCCAGAAGAACCACCGCTGCCACCACCAAGTAAAACCAACCCACCTTCCATCACCAAACAAGGAAAGAAACCCAAAGTTCAGAACTTGTTACAAGTGAAGAAAAAACAGAATATGAACTAGTTTTAACAGGGGGAAATGAAAGAAACAAGGGTTCAGGAGAGGGCAAAAAGAAGGGATTAGGGAAGGTAGGATAGAGAAGATGGTGGAGGAACTGATGATGATGGGGCCCGTATGTCTAGCAGTGCGCCTAACACTCTCACCGGACACCACCCTCTTTACTAAAAAAAAGACAGTTTTTCCCTAGACATGATCATGACTCTTTAGAATCTGGTTTTCCTTCTGTTCGTTGAAAATATAATTCCTCCCTCCGACAAATATTATTTCACTTTTTAAAAATAAAAATTTTTAAATTTTAATTATAATTATATTAAATATTTTAAATAATTAAAATTTATAAAATATATATTTAAAATTTACTTTCTTAGAAGTTTTTAAAATATATATTTTTATATTTTTATTAATAATAAATTTTAAATAATTACAAGTTAAAATTTAAAAAAAATTATTTCAAATAAAATGACAATTTTCGTTAGACAAAAGAATATAAAATATAATAAAAATAGACTTAAAAGAGAAAAAAAGATAAAATAAGAAACAGTTGCGGGGAGAGAAGAGTGAGTGAATAAAAGTAGGAAGTTTTAAGGAAGTAGGGGTTAATGTCAGATGTGTTTGGTCTGATTGTCGACATTCCAGGTCTTCTGGGTGTGAATGTGAACTGTCGGTTTTTTATTAAAATTCAAAGTTTATTCTCACTGTTTCCCACCATATGTTTTACCATTTTAACTAAAAAATTATGCTTTCTCCAACTCCAACATTTGTTCCGGAAGTTCATCTTAAAAAATTATTTAGATTTCTTATAATTGTGACTCTATTTTTTAGAAGGTAGGTCTCGCAGCATGATACTAATCAATTTGTGTGAAACTTTATTTTCATATTTTAAATATTCGTCGAAAAATAAAAAATTTAGATTGATTAAAATTATTTTATTTTTATTTTTGAAATCAACCAGCATATTTATATAAATAGATATTAAAGATCATAGTTGAAATTATCAGTTGTATTCTTATCTTTTTGACACAGTAAAAATATATTTTTTTGCCCATGATTTTTTCTTTTAGGTTTTTTACGTAGATTATTGTGTTATTTTCTTACTTTTATAATTGTTTTTATTTCGTCGTTACCATTTCAATAGTATAACATGATTTGAGTTACAGAAAACTTTGACGTGCGCACCACAAATGTGAGTTGTACCAAAATTTTTTAATAGAGTTGTACCAATTTTTTAAAACTATAGATATTTTTAAAAACTGAAATATAAGTGTTTTAAACAGTTTTTTAGTTTAATTAATTTGATTTTAAGGTTAAAAAATTAATTTTTTGAATAGTTTAAAAGTAATTATAAGGTAGTATCTGTTTATAGATATTTTTAATCATATGACAATGCGCATACACCATGCAGACATAGCAATTTAAATCTGTATCTGTTAAGATGAATATCATCTGCTTTTCTATTAAGATACTTGTTGAGTTCAAAAAGACATAACACATAATATATATACACTTGTTTCGCCGAGGAGAAAATGATTAAAAACAGCCTTTAATTTTATTTCTCTAGCAACTGCCTCTACTTTGCTCTAAGTTGTATATAAACTGTATTTATATGAATAAAAGGAGTGATCCTAGTAAAGAAGCGAGATATGTTTTCTCTAAGTAATTTGTGTCTGAGTAACCTTGTTTGTAATATGTGCATGAATTTTACTAAAAACAAAAATATAAAAGATATTATGGAAGAAACATATATATTTTTTTAAAATTATTATTCATCATTTTTTCTTAGAATTGTACTTTTTGTCTCAAATAACTTTATAAAATTTTAAAGCATAGAAGGGATAAATCATGTTTAATTAATTTTTTAATTAAACAAATATATAGACAGTAAAACTTTTTGAAAGGGTTTTGATAAAAAAAAAAAGTGCCTTTGATTTGGTCTTTGGATTGACACAAGAGGTATTCTTTTTATTAAAGAAAGTTCTCAAGTAAAATAGTAAATCTTGATCATGCTTTGAGACCTAAAATGATGATTAATGAAGGGAAAGATGGGTTTAAGATACCTAATTAATATTTAATTTCAAATTAAAAAAGAAACCCAAAATTTTAATGATAATTATGATAATCAAAGCAAGAAAAAAAGTTTTTAATTACAGCTTAGCTGTTAGAATAAAAAATAAAAGCAAAGGGGGTTTAAAGTGTAAAGGTATTGAGTCTTTTTATGAGTCTAAATTAAAGAAAAAGGTATATTCTAATTATCAGAACTTATATCTTTTAAATTCCCTATATATTTTGTTGTCTACTATTTCAAGGACAAAACGCACAAAACTTTGTTTTATAAAGTTGGGACCTAAACTTATACATTTACAAGTGGGCGGTGGCTTTCATAAACAAATACATTACAAGGTGATTTTTTTAACGTACATTTTGCTATAATGTTTATATTATTTATATTTTTTCATTCATAAATTAAAAGATTTTATGTATTTAAATATGTTCGATTTTACGTTTATCTGCCATAGACAAAACTACGTGAATAGTGGGAGGAGCCCTTGCCCCCATTTAAGGGTGTAAATGAGATGAGTTGAGCTCGAATAGTGTTGAACTCAACTTGAATTTGAAAAGGACAAAGTTGAGCTCAACTCGATTCAAAAAGTCCGCGAGCTCAAAATTATCAAACTCGAATTGAACTTGAAATTAACAATTGGAGTTTGAGCTCAAGCTCGAGCTCAAAAGGCGCGAACTAAAAACATTCTCAGACTTATCCAGGAGCTTAGTTCAAGCTCAAACTTAAACCTTAAGTGCGAAGACCTTAAATTGCATTTAAAAAAACAACATATAAATATTTTTCACTTTAATCAACCAACAAAACACATAAATACAAATGTCTAAGTCATAAAAAAAGTTCTGTAAAAGATGAAAGCAAAATTACAAGAACTTTAGAGATAATTAAATTGACACCATTTTTATAAATCACCCTATAAAAACATGAAATCATTATAAACATAGAGTAAAAAAATAAGGTTAATATCTGTCACATTGTAAATTCGTTCGAAAATATATAAATAATAATTTCTTTGGTTGTTTGTCATTATTTTACAAGAATTTGAAAGCCTAAATAAGTCTACATATATTTAAAAAAAAACCCTGTTATAAAAATATAGATTTGCTTTATTCTTTCATATCGCTCTCTGAAGGGATCTACACCAATCACATGTACACATCAGTATTTGAACTGTTTTTAAATTAAGAGAAAATCTATAAAGATCTATTACACGACTCTCAGAATTTAACGCGGTCTTGGAAGTTATAATAGTAATACCAACAACCAATTGTCATTTTAGATAATGTGAAATTTGTTTGACTTCTCCTTTCACCAAGTTATGACATCAAATTTAGTATCTTGACTAAAATCGCTTAACTCATCTGAATATGAATCAAGTTCAGATTTCACACGCGCCATATATGTTTCTCCACTAAAAACATCTTACAGAAGCTCACGCAAACCACTTGATGTAACATCTCCATGAGCATCTATAGAAAATGTACATTCTCCACTTTCTTTCACGTTACAAGATGAAGAATACCTCTTGAAATATTCATAAAAGGTTGATACATAATATCTTTGACCTTACTAATATTCTCCTTAACTAAATGTGACAGAAACATTATTGGAAAATGTAATTTCTATCGTCCTCATTTCCAATCTAGGATCCATTACTGAGTCATACTGGTGAGTGTAGGAAAGTGTTAGGAGCTTGTTTTCAATGTGAATCGTTAAACCATTTCATAAGAGATTGTGCAAGATATCATGGTATATCACGTACTACTATCCAATCTCTTGATTCAACTCAGGCGCCCCCGATAGGTCGTGAACTAGGTAGACATATTATTTCTGGTTTCATTTCGGGTATTTCTAGTAGAGGATGAGCTAGTCGGAGTCATGGACTGATCAGACCAGAGACTAGATAACCAGTCTTAGTTTAAACCATGTTTGATATGAGGGACTAAAACATTTTTGTTCAGTGATCCAAACCATGGTAACATTGTTGATGAGAGGAAGATCGTATCTCGAGATAAAGACCAACAAATCGAGGATGTCTGAGATTAGAAAAAAAGAGAGGCCAAGATGTTTTTAACTTAGATTTGTGAAATCTGGGATATTTTTCTGATGAAATGGGTGTCAAATTCACATTTATGATGTTAAAAAGGGTTCATCTAAAAGTTATGAAATAGAACGACCATTGACGAAAACGATTGATGATGGTTAGCTTGGTAACTTTTCGTTATTATTTCGATTATAAAATAGCCAGGTATTCCGTCCGTTAGTGGGTTAACGGTGGAGTGACTTAAATAATCAAACCTGATTTGTTGAGTGACCTAAATAATCAAACTCGATTAGTTGAGTGACTTAAACACATTTTTTCATATTTTGGTGAGCAAAATGGAAGCTTGCTAATAGTCGGGTGATTGGGAGTGTAGTTTATCCAAAAACAATAAATACATGGATTATCGAGCAGGTGATCGTGTAATGGTTGACTATAGTTTGAAGTGCTTCACATGAAGTCAAAAACTAAGAACAAATTTCAAAAGCTGAATAGAGAGATTGATAAATATGTTAATGAAGGATTATATTAGTCAAAGCTGCAATTCCTTAAGATCATAATATTATTTCAGGAATTTATGTACTTTGGTGTCACGTATAGCTTTTTCTTTTGCTTTTAAGAACTATGATTATTAAGATGAAAATAGATATTCAGCAGGTTGAGGAACAGTCGCAGCAAATGAAAAAATGTTCCCAAAATCAAATGAATTATCCATTGAAATTCACTTGGGGGATGCATTTTTCATTGGAGAAAAACATGTTGCTTCTAACAGGAAAGTAGAGTGCACATTTTAAGTATTTGTGTTTATGTATATTTCGATTAACAGAAATCCTCAGCCCCATTTTCGGTATTCGTATTTACATCCCTATTCTAAAGAAAAATAAGTTGTAGGGTTTTAGGTTAGTGTTTAGAATTAGAGTATATGATGTATGGTTTATTGTTAGGGTTTATAATTTAAAAATTAAAGTTAAGGCCTAAGATTTAAACTTTTAATGTTGGAACGAGACAAAAAGGAGCCGATGATATTTGTAAACAAGTTTATTAAGGTTCATAAAACTGGAGAAACAAACTGGTAGCATTTTTTTAATATTTTTTACCCCCAAAGCATAAAATGGATGTAAACAAATTCAACACAAATAAAAAGAAAGAAAGAAAGAAAGGGGAAATGGCCTAATCTTCTTCGATTGTTCAATTTTCAGACGCCATTTTCTAAGTCGCTCAATAAGTTGTTGTTCCCCATTTTTTTTACTTAAAAGTTAAAACAAGGTTCTAAATTCTCTTTTTTCTAGATCCAGATGCCCCAGGCGCACAAGTTATCGTAACGCCACATCCAAAAATGTTTCCGAAACATGTAAACGACTTGCGGCGGGGATTTCTTCGACCATTCCTTGTGTTTTTCGACGTCGATGTTGTCGGAACCCCACTCGACATGAAACTCGAAAGCTCCCCCCTGTCATTCAATGGCGGCAGGTCGGTTCTCCACCTTTCCAGTTTCGACTGAAGCCCTTCGATGCTTTCGTCTAAACTCCACCCGTCAGCCAATGAACTCTCCGTCTCCTCTATTTTGTTATGTCGCAGGTTCCTAGCCACAGCCGCCGCCACTTCCGACGGCGACGGACCCAGTTCTGAATTAGTCCATATTATCGACCCACCAAGTTTTTTCGGAGCCCCGTTATCCAGCCCGGTGGATCTCATCCCGGTTGATGACTTACCGGGTGGTGTTTTCAACCCAAGTTTTGCACCATTGCTGTTTTTTTCTCACGGTTTCGGAATTTGGTTTTCCTTTCTTAGTATTTTCATCGGTCACGTTGTTTACCATTGAACGTCCTCTTGAATTTATCTTGTGGTTGTTTTTTTCAGTGCCGGTAACAATCGAACTGGATTTTTCGTTCTGGGAAACTTTATCGGTCGTGTAATTTACCATTGAACTTTCTCTTGAAGTAATCTTATTGTTGGATTTTCCAGTTTCTGATTCTAAAATGGAACTCGAATCACTCTTGGTTCGTCGAAGTTCGGGCTTGAGCAACCCATTAAGTAAATGCTGAAAGTTGCTGCTTTTGGTAGTGCTTGAAACAGGATTAACAATGGAGTTTTGAAACGGATCTTCTTCACCCATTAAATGTCGGTACCCGACCGCCGACGACCCCATTTGCAAATACAACGGCATGCTCCTCATTGTACTATCCAGCAACGCCACCCCAACGTTTAAAATCCCTTGGGGTTGACCCGACGGTCGCCAGACTTGAAGTGCGACAAACCTCATCCCTAGTTCGACTTCTTGTCGATGGCGCCGTTGAGAAACTGGCGGGATAAGGTTTCCGACAATGGCTCGGACGGTCCCGACATGGATGTCACGGAACCAATGCACGGCATAGATTTCGATCGTAATAGCCGACGTATCACGGTGAAGAAACTCGTCGTCGACACGGAAAACAAACTTGTCGTTCCATGTGGGATTGGTGTGGCCTATGGTGTCGATTCGGGTCGAAAGTTTTCGCTGCGAATGCATCCAAGCCACCGCGTAGGTTTTCATTTTACGTCGAGAAACGGGCTCCAAATCCTGTGCCGAAATCATATTGATTTCCAGCAGGTGGAATGGCGCCGAACCGCTCATAATGCCGGCCTAGATGAATAAGAGAATTGCCGCTGATGTGGTCGAGTTTCTTTTTTGTCGTCGCTAATGTTGTTTATTCGTTACTATTAGGAAAATGAAACAGTGACGAAATAATAAAGAGTCGGAAGAAATGGAATTAGGAGATGAAACAGTTGGATTTGTAACGTTTTGTTAGTCATTGAATTCCCTTCTGTACAAATGGAAGTTTTGAGAATTGACTGCAAACAAAACAAATTACAGAATTTCGTTGCTTTTACAACTTTAATTAGGGCTACAAATTAAGCTATCTATCAGCTTTTATGTTTTAACTGCCCAGCACCGAAGGCTGCCAAAAAAAATATTTTGTTTTTTGCAAATATACGTTTAATTTCAGTTCAAATAATAATTAAATATATTTGGTTTGTTTTCAGTTTTGGGTCATAATTTAGAATTTGATTTGATAATTATTTGAACCGAATCAAAATTTATTGGCTTAAGGGTATCATAAGCTTTTTAAACTTTTGAAAAAAAAACTAATTAAGCCCTTAAATTTTTTTGCATCCAGTTAAGCTCTTATACTTTAAATTTTCATCAATTCACACATTTGACCAACGTTGACTGTTAAGTCCAGCAATTTTTGAATCAGTTGGTGCAACGTATCATGTTACAATGTTGTCACTTGAAATTTTTAGATTTTTTATTTTATTTAAAAAATTCTTTTAAAAGTTTTTTAAAAACTTATAAAAATTAAAAAATAGTTTTCTAAAAAAAATCTGTAAATGTCACATGACAGAACTGTAGTGTATCACATAACAGTAATATCTCAAGAAAAATACAGTAAAAAATTAACGGTCAAAGGCCTTAATTGATGAAAATTTAGAGTATAAGGACAAAAAAATTCAGGGACTTAATTAACTTTTTTAAAGTTCAAGAGCTTATGATACCCTTAAACTAATTTTATTTTATTTTATTTTTATGATTATAAGAATAGAGATTTGACTGTAATTCTTTAGTGTGAAAAAATTAAAATATTATATGTAGTGATGTTTTGGTTATGTATCATGATTGTTTGAAAAATAATAAAACGGCACATGCCCAAGGACATGTAAACATTGAGCAAATAGTTGTTTAGGAGGGTGTTTAAAACAGTTTAGGCTCAACAAGTTTACAATAATTGTTGAAGCATTTTAGACTATTTGTAGAGTTTAAATTTCATTAGAACAATAATGTAAATAGGCTTTAATCAGACTAGTTGATGTATTATTGGATGTAGGGAAGTCGACTATAAATAAAAATATTCCGACATCATTCGTATTATTAAGCATTCAGTAATACAATTGAAACCATTTATTCAAAACTTTTATTATTATTATTATTATTATTATTATTATTATTGTTGTTGTTGTCGTCGTCGTCGTCGTCGCCGCTTTTTAACATTTTCTCTCTATTTTAATATATTTATTAAGATTATTTTTATTTTTATCTCTTTCATTATTTTATTACCATATATATTATTTATTCTATTACTATTATTTTATTTTTTATTTTTATTTTTTTGATTTAATTTTTCCAACAATTAAGTTTATTTGTAGTTATTATTATGTCAAACTAATATGTTTTTTTTAATGTAACTTTTAATAATTTATTCAATTTATTATCCTTTTACATGCAATTGTATTTATTGTTGGTCAGTTAACCTTCTAGTTTGAATTTTTTAATGAATAGTAATACTCAAACTGACGATGTCAAAGACTTTCTCGATGATAGTTTTCAACTTTTTAATACTTTACAAATATTTTCTAATTCTTAATTTTTATTTTTATATTTAATTATTTTTAATTTTCAATACATTTTAATTTTTATATTAGTTTTATTTTCAATAAATTTTTGAATATTTATTTATTTTTATTAAGTTTAAGGATTTTTTAAAAAATGTAGAATATTTTGTTTTTTTTTTAGTTCTCACTTTGCTTATTTTTAAAATTATCAAGGACCTAAAGGATATTTACATCAATTTATTAATCAATTTTTCATATATTCCATTTGCAAAAGTTCAATTCAAAAAACCATATTATTTATCCAATTTTATTCAGAACTGAATAAATCGATTAGATTAACTTGAAATTTAAACAAATTATATTTAAATTTATCCAGATTTAAATTTTTTAAATTTTTTAAATTTTTAATTTCTTTTTTTAGCTTAAATATTAAAGGCTTAAAGGTCAAATTGGCCCTCGGCGAAAATCAAAAAATCAATTAAGCCCTTATAAAAAAATTTCACCCAATTGAGCCCTTATAATTTAAATTACAATCAATTAGGCCCTCAAAGTACAAATTGCGGTCAATTTAGCCCTTTCGTAACGTTGACCATTTAACTCATGAATAGTCATTAATATGTTGACATGCGGCACACTCTGAAGGTGCCACATCATAAAATCCATAAAACCATTTATAATTTTTAGAACTAAAAAAAATATTTAAAATTTAAAAATTATAAAAATATATTGAAATTACAAAAATTATAAAAAATATGAAATTATTTAAACTTATACAAATTTAAAATTAAAAAATATGAAATATTTAAATTTGTAAAAAAGTAAGATTATGTATAAAATGATAAAAAAAATATTTTTTACTTAAAATTTAAAAATATAAAATAAGTGTAATAATTATTAAAAAATAAAACAAATATTTATATTGAAATATATTTTAAAATGGTATATTTTAAAAAAATTATGAAACCCACAAGTTTAGAATTTTCTAAAATTCCCAAAATTTTCAAATCCATATCCCAAATCTCCATATCAGTTTAATCGCCTTGGGGTAGACGACGGTGGTGATAAGAAGAAATATAGAGGGATAACAGGTTGGTGGTACAAGGGGTGTTGAACGGTGAGAATGAGTGCAAAGGCGATAGTGGACTCTGGCGGCGAGTATGACGATGGAGATGAGATGGGATTTTTCCTGTGGCGGAGAGTGAACGATAATTGAATCGGCAATAATGCTTGATTAAGAAATTTATAAGACTTTTTTGAAAGAAAAGAAATTTTGGGTTTTTTTAGAAAATTTTATTATTTTATGTTTTTTATAAAAAAATAATGGAAATTGGGAAAAATTAGTTTAATTAAATATTTTTATATTTTGAATTTTTATAATTTTTAAATATTTTTTTAAGAATTTTTTACATTTCTTTGCGATTTAATGGCTTGGCATTTTCAGAGTATGTCACGTGTCCTTCCATCTTCGATTGTTAGAGGGCACTGACGATCAACGCAATCAACGTAACGAAGCAGCTAAACTGGGTGCAATTTGAATTTTGATGGCTAAATTGGGTGAATTTTTTTCATAAAGGCCTAATTGGTTTTTTGATTTTTCGTTGAGGGCCAATTTGACCTTTAAGCCAAAATTAAATAAGTTATCAAACTTTCAATTAAAATCCAATTGTTTCCTTGAATTCAGTAAAAAAAATCAATTACGCCCTCAAAGTCGGTTAAAATAAATCAATTCATCCCTCTACCATGCCATTATCACGTGTGTACTGTCACGTTAACATCGTAGACTGTCACACCAGGATCGTTAACTGTCACGTTTGACTATAACAATCAACGTCAATCAAGAGGCAAATTTGATGCAATTCCTGAGCTGGAGGACCTAATTGACTGCGTTTTTTCACGAGAGGTTGCGTTGCTTATTTAGGTAGAACTCAATATCAAAAATACCCCTATAACCATTATTTTAAATTTGGTTTAATGGTTCAACTCATAAACTATTGAATTATTTTAAATTTTTTTAAAAAAGCTAGATTATTATTTATTCTTTTTGGAAATTACAAAATTTATTTAAAAATGATAAATATTATTAAAAAAAATTATCGATCGGTGTCGAATGTTGTGTCACATGATATTTTTACATTTTTATTCGAAGTTATAAAATATTTTAAAAATTATTAAAAATAATTATTTTAAAATATAAAAATCATCATATATTATATATATATATTCTAGTCGTTATAAAAATATTTCAATAATTATAAAAATTTATTAAAAATGTTTTTTATTTTTTTGAGTAACGTTTAATAATATTTTTAAATTTTAAATATTTTATTATTTAATAATATTTAGAATTTTAATATATTTTTATAAAATCTATAAATGTAATATGCGGTAATAATATATCAAAAAATCATTATGACCTAATATTAAAATTAATTAAAAGATATAATTTATTCAATTTTTATTCTATAATTGAATTGATTTATTTTTTATTTAAAACTGAATTTAACAAATGGTCCAAATAAAAAAATAGATGATATTTATTTTTAAAAATTTAAGTTTAAATTACTTTATTTACAATATATGTGCATTATTAAAAGTTTAAGAATATTTAAAAGAAAATTATTTAAAATTTAATTAATAAAAACAAAAAAGTTGAAGGCTTTAATCATATTTAACCTATTCTTTTAACAATATTTAAGCCTATTTTCAATCTTAAACATTCGTAAACCTATTTCGTATATTATTTTTAAAGAAAAAGAAACTTCAAATTTTGGACTAGATTGCACCACGTGTCATCTAATTGACCACCTCGCTGGCTCCAGCAAGCTTTCCATAAGAATAATAGTAAACTGTGTGAATTTTAGTCTATAAAAATTTATTTTGTCAACACAATTTAAAATAAGTGATTAAAGATTTATATTGACATCTAAATTCTCCCCTTAAACTTTAAATTTTAGTCTCAATAAGAATAGTTTTTTTTCTCTACTTTTTTTAGGGCCGTGACTAGAATTTAGAGTTTATATTTAAAATTTAAAATTTAAATTATTAATTGTATTATTCTAAAAACTAAATTCTAATCTTTAAACCTTAAACCCTTTAATTTTAAAATTAAGATGCTTGTAAAAAAGTTCATTTTTACCGTGCCTGCCTCAAAATTTTTTCCTTAAACATTATATAATACAAAATAGTTTTTTGATACATAGTTGTCGGAAAGTGTGATAAACTTCAAAGTCATTATCTAACTACTGGAAAAGGAAAATTTTGCCGTGAAACGGTAATTTAAGGCTAAAATGACGTTAACTTGTTTTTCATATAGTAGATTTATTCATAAATTTTTACGAGATTTGTACATAAATACTTATAGTAAATATAATAAAAACGGTATATATATATATATATAAAGCCTTACAACGTAAGGATTTGTGTATCAACATAAATGCTACAAGATAACCAATTTTCTTACTAAAACGATGATAATTTCAGTAGGTACAGAAATTATTACGGGATATGCATAGTTTGTTACAGAAATGGTAATAAAAAGATACGTACCGAAATCCTTACCCTAGATCACCAAAACCAAAAAGAGCTCAACTTAGGGTAAGCAATTGTGTACATACAGATTAGCCTACAAGAAAACTTATTTTCTTAGTAGAACAATGAGAATTTTATTAGGTACAGAAATTATTATCAAATATACATAATTTGTTACAGAAGTGGCAATAAAAAAAGGTACGTACCGAAATCCTTACCCGAGTTCATCAAAACCAAAAAGAGCTCAACTTAAGGTAAGCATTTATGTACATACAGATTGGCCAACAAGAAACCCTATTTTCTTACTAGAAACGATGAGAATTTCAATAGGTATAGAAATTATTATGAAATATAAATAAATTGTTACAGAAATGGTAATAAAAAACAAACGTACCGAAATCCTTACCCGATATCACCAAAATTAAAAGGAGCTCGACTTAGGGTAAGCATTTGTGTGCATACAGATTGGCCTACAATAAAACTTATTTTCTTACAAGAACGATAAGAATTTCAACAGTTACAAAAATTATTACATATTATACATAATTTGTTACAGAAGTGGTAATACAAAAGGTATGTACCGAAATCCTTACCCGAGATCACCAAAATCAAAAGTAGCTCAACTTAGGGTAATCATTTGTGTACTTATAGATTGACCTACAAGAAACCCTATTTTCTTACTAGAACGATGAGAATTTTAGTAGGTGCAAAAATTATTACGGAATATACATAAATTGTTGCAGAAATGGTAATAAAAACGTACGTACTGAAATCCTTACCCGAGATCACCAAAACCAAAAAGAGCTCAACTTAGGGTAAGCATTTGTGTACATACAAATTAACCTACAAAAAAAACATATTTCTTACAAGAACAATAAGAACTTCAGTAGGTACAGAAAATATTACATATTATACATAATTTGTTACAGAAATAGTAATAAAAAACATATGTACCGAAATCCTTACCCGAGATCACCAAAACCAAAATGAGGTCAACTTAGGGTAAGCATTTGTGTACATACAGATTGACCTACAAGAAACTCTATTTTCTTATTAGAACGATGAGAATTTCAATAGGTACAGAAATTATTACGGAATATAAATAGTTTGTTACAGAAATGATAATGAAAAACGTATTTACCAAAATCTTTACCCGAGATCACCAAAATCAAAAGGAGCTCAACTTAGGGTAAGCATTTACGTACAAATTGGCCTACAAGAAAACCTATTTTCTTACTAGAACGATGAGAATTTCAGTAGATACGAAAATTAGTACAGAATATACATAAATTGTTACAGAAATGATAATAAAAAATGTATGTACCGAAATCCTTACCCGAGATCACCAAAACCAAAATGAGCTCAACTTAGGGTAAGCATTTGTGTACATACAGATTGGCCTACAAGAAAACCTATTTTCTTACAAGAACGATGAGAATTTCAGTAGGTACATAAATTATTTCATATTATACATAATTTTTACAGAAGTGATAATAAAAAAAGGTATGTACATAAATCCTTACCCGAGATCACCAAAGCCAAAAGGAGCTCAACTTAGGATAAGCATTTGTGTACGTACAGATTGACCTACAAGAAAACCTATTGTCTTATTAGAACGATGAGAATTTTAGTAGGTATAAAAATTATTATGGAATATACATAAATTGTTACAGAAATAGTAATAAAAAAGTACGCATCCTTACCCGAGATCACCAAAACCAAAAGGAGCTCAACTTAGGGTAAGCATTTGTGTACTTACACATTGACCTACAAGAAAACTTATTTTCTTACTAGAACGATGAGAATTTCAGTAGGTACAAAAATTATTACAGAATATACATAGTTCGTTGCAAAAAAGGTAAGGAAAAGTGTACGTATACAATTTCTTATCATATTTTTAAGGCTACCGGTTAAATGATTTAGTTTTTACTTTTTTTTATTTCGACATATACAGAAATATTTACCGGTTTTTGTAAAAATTTATGTACCTATAAAATTTTTACGAGTCGATACATAATTTTTTACTATTTTTATAAGCATTTGTATATGCCTAGTTTTAATCTCATTTTAACAAGGCTCACGTTAGAATTTCCCGTAAGTAAGCAATTGCATTTTCACTATGGTGTCGGATTTTCTGTAATAATTTTATCGAAGAATAACTTTTTTCTTTTTATTTCTATGGTTTACTGTTGCAATACTGCTTTTTCTTTCTAAAAAAATGTGGACTTGGTTTAGGTTTCGTTAGGTAAATAATTCAACGTAAAACTAATATTTAGAATATAAACGTCACCTGCAAAAGGCGTTTTTTTAAAAAAAAATATTTTTTAGACTAAAAACGCCTCCTACAAGAGGCGTTTTTCTTTGGCACTATAAAAAATACCATAAATTCTTAAAATTCTCCTAACATATTATATATTCTAAATATTAATTTTAAGTTGAATTATAATTGATCGGATAAGGTTGGCGGTTGGTTTATTTTGTTCCTTTTTTCAAAGCAACTCAAAAACAATAAATTAATTGGTCAACTTCATGTGAGAAGTCCGTTCTTCACCAAGGAATCACATGCATCTTTGTTTATACTTGACTTTCTTATCAATCCAAGTTGTTTACTTTTCAATTTGTGGTTAACTCATAAAATTACATCTTCTGTTCTTGTTTTCCCCTTGGGGTATCTTTTGATATGATCAAGGAATGAGATTTTTGAGTAATAAGTGAAGAAAACGAGGGAAATTTACTTAAGATTGCAGACATGAGCATATGGGAAATTTTAATTTCAATTGGAAGCCAATTTGGGTTTTAGTTTAATCATATTTTTGTTGTTCACCAGCTCACTGGCGCACACTTCTAGGCAAAATAAGATTTGTATTTAAGGTGACTGAAGAAATGCTTCAAAGAAGCTCATCCTCCCCAGTTATTGGAACCCTTATCTTCCCTTTTACTGATAGTCCAAATAATGATCTTGATGCTACTTACAGGTTGTTTCATGGCAACCAGGGTGGAAACCTCAACTCCAACTTGACACCATTATCGCATACTTCATCTCATTCAGATACTGGGTTGTTTGAATTCAATCCGGAATCGGGTAGTTTTTGCCTTAAAGGCTTTCGAAGAGCTAAGTCTGAAGGTAGCTTAGAAAGATTAGATTATAGCTCTTGTGATATAGCTCAGTTTCTTGATACCAGCATACCAAAAGGATCTTTTCATAGGCATAGTATAACAATGTTGCATAGTGCCCCGTCTTTTTCGATATACAATGAAGGCGATGATGATGGAAAGGTAGGGGAGGAGGCATTGGAGAGGACAGTTACAATTGGTGAGAGCATTGATGCTGCAGGGAATCCAGATTTCAGCTTCCGAAAGAAGTGTATGGAGTTAATTCATGAAGAAGAAGGAGAGGAGGAAAAAGAAAGACCGAATAGAATTCGAAGTTCTTATAATGATGAAGATGAAGTGGAGCTTGAACCACCTAGTCCTCCCATGTATCTTGCTGCAGGTCTTGGAATTGATTGTGTTGGCTTTAGTACCATGGCTGACGGTGTTGATTTAAGCTCCATGGAGCTTGATGAGGCCGAAGATCCAGAAGAGTTTCATAGGAGGCTGGTTGATGAGTACCCTCGCCATCCTTTGTTCCTAAGAAATTATGCTAAATTCTTGCAGGTGAGACTGTTTGATTTTTCTGTAGATAAATTAATCCGTTTGATGTATGCGATGTGAGTGATGAACAAGCTGATTATCAAGGTATCCAAAAACTGAGTTTTAGCATTTTAGGTGTATTTTAGATCTAATCTCAAAGTAGATTTTACAGAAATGGTTGATATAACCATATGAAGTTTGCTTCAGAATTCATATATAGCTTATGAAACATAATTTTCCCTTTTTTTTCTAGAATAAACGAATGCATAAACTTTCAGTTTTATGGAATATGATTGGAACTCTTCCCACAGTCCAAGGGAGATCTTCAAGGAGCAGAGGACTATTATCATCGTGCAACGCTTGCAGATCCTGAAGATGCCGAAATTCTCTTGCAGTATGCCCAAATAGTATGGAATCTTCACCAGGACAAAGATAGAGCCCTTAGTTTCTTTGAACGTGCAGTTCAAGCTTCTCCTCAAGATAGGTCAGTACTTATCTATGCTTGGCCAGGCAGTTAAAAATCAGTTATCTAACATCTCACTCGAATTATTTACTAGCGTTCTTCGAAAATTGTTGTTTATCTGACTATTTCATTGTCGAAAAGAACAAGGGTAAGAGAAACTTAGCTACTGGATTTTTGTTGAACAGGTCAGATCCAAATCCAGATCCTAAGTTTTAATTTTTTCATTTCATTTTGTTATTTTCCAGCAATGTCCTTGGAGCATACGCTAGTTTTCTCTGGGAAATAGGGGATGATGGAGAGGAACATGGAGAACAACAAGAATACCAGAAGGTGGCATTTGACTCTCCAGTTATAGAACATCCATTTTCATTTTCTTTTACGGACAAAAAATTCGACATACCGTTGGGTGTTTGTAATGCTGTAATAGCTATTACTTTTTCACAGGTTAAAAAAGAGGAACTTATGAAGGTATCCAAGACCTTACTACCTGAAGAAACTAAGCTAGCTAGCCTATCCTTGAACCCACCAAATCCAGAAGGCTTTGGGGTTCATACTGATATCCAGGATGTCAATATTGAGGATTATTATAGGAGGATGATTCAGGAAAATCCTGAAAACCCTTCAGTTTTAAGTAATTACGCCCGTTTCTTACACCATGTATAAATTTCTATCCCCTACATGCATTTTCGCATTATGCAACAGATTTGTATTCATCGCCATAAGTGAATGGTTCTCATTTTGACTGCCACTTTCTCCCTTTATTTGTTTTCTGTACTTGGATCGACAGTCTAAAGGAGATGTTGAACGAGCTGAGGAATACTATTTACAAGCCATAGAAGCTGACCCTGGGGATGGTGAAACCATGTCACAATATGCCAAATTGGTCTGGGATGTTAACCATGACCATGATAAAGCTTCACATTACTTCGAGCTAGCAGTTGAAGCTAATCCTGAAAATAGGTACTTCGATTCAGTTTCTGGAAACTTTACTTTTATGGAATCCAACTCTAATTCTAATGTTCTGCAATTTCTTGGAGATATAAAATGATTTCAGTCATCAATAAAAGGGGTATGTTTTAAGAGAAATGATCCCATTCACCGTCGATGATTTTCAGACTCCATAAACGGGATTAGTATAATGGCATGTCACCTATCCTTGAATGATTTTTAGACTCTAAAAACTTCGTTGTCAATAAATCAATAACGAGTTCATGTTTTTCAATGATCTACCTGGAAAATTCTTACCCCATAGTTTTCTACTTGACAGCGATCTTCTAGCAGCATATGCTAGCTTCCTCTGGGAAACAGAAGACGATGAAGATGACAACACAAGGCAAGATCAAATTCAGGTTTCTCTTCAGAATGGAGCTTTGTCTACAATAAACTCATAGGCCTTGCACTCTTATGCTTCATTTAAAAGCTTAAATTTATAAGTACCATATCAATAGCTCAATCTCCAGTGTTTGTGTCATCTATCAGACTATAGAATAAAAACATATTTTCCATGCAATACAACGTCTTCCGATACTAAAATAGTGACTTTCATTTCATAGGTGTTTACTTTGGCTCACCGAATTTAAAAAAATATTGTTTTGCTCACTTGCAGTATCGTTTTATAACGTTTTGGTCACTAGGGCGTTAAATGCCATCAGTTTGATGGCTCGACACGTTTAATAAAAGGGGTTGATTTTTTAATTTGAATTTTGACTTTTAAATAAATTCTAATTTTATCCTTAAACTTTAAATAAAATATCAATTTAATCCCTAGATCTGCCAATGTCACTTGTCGCTGATCGCTGCTCACCACCGTCATTAGCTGCCGTCACCAACGATTGTTGGACCCAAAAAATTCTAATTTGCTCCTTTTTTTGCCTCCTAAACACGAATATAATGTATGTTTTATCGGAAAGTGTCATGAACACCACAAATTATAGTAAAATATAAATTTTGAGGGTTAAATTTGTTATTATACTAATTTTATTAATTAATAATTTTTTTTCATTGATTTTAAATGACAACTGATCAATTTATTATTTTTAAGTCCCATAATTATTTGTAGCTTTTTATTATAAGAGAATTAAAAGAAGACGTCCTGTGTCAACAATCTCTAAAGTAGGTGATTAAAGCTCTCAATTGCACACTCATTTTCTTAAGTTGTGGGTTAAAGATTCAATAGGAGCAAAATTTTCTTTTTTATTTTTTTAAATAAACTGTTTAAAAAAAGACATCCTATAATTGAGGGGCGATTGATGTAGTTTACCTTTTTGAAATGGCTTCAAACTAAAATGAAGACAAAAATGGCTTCTCCGCTTTTGTCTCAGTGTCACTGTTTTTAATTGGATTAGATTAAGTACAGAAATTATTAAAGTTTATTGTTTCAGAAGTATTGAGCTTTATGGGTTATTGCCAAAATTAATGACATGCTTGAAATTGCACCAATACGTAGGAAGATTTGTGAAATAAAATATACAAGAAAATATTTCATGTTCATGCGGTGGAAACTTGTTGTTTCTACAAGTGTTTTAGTTTTAGGATTTAAGTGTTTAATTTAAGGTTTATGTTTAGGGATTTATAATTTATGGATTGTGGGTAGAATTTAAGGTTTAAGGTTAGAATTTAGGGTTTAGATGTTAGGGTAATATGTTAAGCATTTAGGTTTTAATCTATAAATACTAAATTCTACCCCTAAGCCTTAAATTCTAACCACAGTCCTTAAATTCTAAGCACATAAACCTAAACCCTTAAAATATAAACTATAAACTAGATTCTTAATATATATATATATATATATATATATATATATATATATTATAACACCTTCCAAGTTGATATTTAAAGAAATTTTACTCCTTAATTGACATTTGAACTAGACACTTTCTTTCAAGTTGGTATATAAATAATTTTTGTTCCTAAGTTGGTATCCAAAATTTAATTTCATACTATATTATGATATTTTTATTAATAGTTTTAGTTCTCAAAACTTGTATTTTCTATCTATTTTGTCCTAATTTAATTTCATCCTATATTGAAAAAATTATCAAATTAATCATTTTTACGATACTGTCAAACTAAATGCGTCAATCAAATAGATAACTAAATTCTACCATAGAGCAACAAGTTACATTTAAACTTTTATTATACCAGAAAAAATATAACATTTATAAGAGAAGAACAAACAATTGAGGAGAATAACATTTTATCAAAAAATTGGAAAATAATAAAGAATAAAATGATAGAATATTTAGATATAGATAGAGAAGTTTACTAAATTGTTTCAAATTAGAACTAAACTGATAGAATGTATAAGTTAAAGATATCAATTTGAGATAAGATGTTTAGTTCATGTACTAACTTGAGAATAAAAAATCTATAGTTACCCACTTAAGAGAAAGTGCATAATTTAAATACCAATTTAAGAGAAAGTGTATAATTCAGATACTAAAGAAAATGTATAATTTAAGTATCAAATGTATATTTAACTTAAAAAAATTAACTTTATGTTCGGATAATTTTGAAAACCGAAAATGAAAGATAATTACAGTCTTTACCCATTTTAACTCCATAATTACAGTTGAAAATGGAAAAAGGAAAAGAAATAGCATTTTACCTTTTGAAATTGGCAGATTATAAATGTGCAGTTTAAAGACAATGCTGGAGACAAAGACTAAACTATTCGGTGTCGTTTTGGGACGAAACAATATAAATTTGATTAATGCATGAGATATTCAATACAAAAGAAGAATCATTAGGCTCCAAAATTGTAAAAGGAACTTTGGGTTTATGCATGCAGAGCCACAAATGGGAACAGTTCGAATTTCTTTCTATTCTGACAAATCTTAGGCTTATTTGAAGGAAGAATAAAAGGGTGAATATTTAATCTTACTCGATTCGATAAGATTAGTCTTTATTTGTTATTGAACAGATAGACAAAGAACACTCGTGCTTCACACCAAAGAAAAAAAAGTTGAAAACTTGATACACTTAATTGTATATCAAAAATAAATTTAGTTTTAACATGTCATCGTATAGCAAAGTAATAACATCTAGAATTAATAATTGTTAGTGTATAATATATTAATCATATAATTAATATTGGGGAACATTGAAACAATGATATTGATACGGGTACGAGTGGGCAAAACTCGATTCGAAAAAATAAAATTTTTGGACTCGACTCGCCTTGACTTAACTCGACTCGAAACAATTTCAAATAAAGTTTGAGTTATAAAATGAAAATTCGAATAACTAGAAATTTTTACTAATTAGTGGATTGATTTTAAGTTCGAGTTCATTCTCTCAATTTTCCTAATACATATATGCCACATATGAAGAAATATATATATAAGCATATCTTATATGAAGAAATATACTAATAAATAAATCATTAAAATAAGTAATAGTTATAATTTTACTGTAAATAAATGTTTTTTTTTGCTTTTAATTAGGTATAATTCCATGAACATATATTATCTTGTAATCACCTTTAGATTATTAAAAAGTTAAGTATAATTTCATTTGAGAAATACTAATTGGATTTGTTTTTTTTTTTTTTGTTCTATTTCATTACTCTTCAAAAATATCTTTTAAAGAAAAAGGACTACATTGATTCAAATGATAAAAATAAAAGGAAAGTTGATTCAAAATTTAAGACTATGCCCATAATCTTAGATTACATAAGAAATAGAAGTTTATGAGATTTCAACATGCTCTTGTGAGATGTGATGCTTCAAATATATGAAACATTCATACAAAAACAAACATATAACAAATACACATATTTAATACTCACTTAAATATGGATACAACAAAAACTTGAAATTTTATGTTAGAGCACGCGAACTTTTAAGAAATTATATTAGTAACTTTCGAAGTTTAAATTATAAAATTTTAAAAGTACGAAATAAGATTATCAGTAAAAATTAAAAGAAACATATCTAAACTATTTGTGAACCGCTTCCGACAGAACCCCTTAGTTCATCGCGGATACAACCTAAATCTTATAAATCAATGTATGATAGGAACCTAATATGGACACCACAATGCTATAATACTTGGAATAAAAAACAAAACCCTTACAGATGATTCTGCTCAATCTAGGGCAACATTTTTACATTATTTTATTAGCATGGGAAAATATTGTATAATTAAATTAAAAGGAAAAAAAGGATGCAACTTGGCTAAACTACTTTACGAAAAGCATATAAAGACATGAAGGAAAATAGATAAGCAATAACATGGAGCACCCACATGGCCAAGAAATCAAAAAACAGCTAAATTATGAAGGAAAAAACAAGAATAATTGTTTTTACAATATATCCTCTTTTTTCACATTCTGTGAAAGAATTCATGTTTACATTTTCATTGGAGAATAACAAAACTTTGCATATCCAAAGATTAAAATTGAACTTGCAACATATGATAGGTGAGACCCTCAACCCTTCAGTAATCTGAAAAAAAAGAACATATTATCAATCACACAGAGAAAACCCCAGAATTTTTCTGATGTTATAGATCAATTTTTTGATCATACCATCATGTTTTTTCTTCATGACATTCCTAGCAAACATCAACAAAATGATAAGGAATCCCACACTTGCTGCCCCTCCTAGTATTATAGCCACTGTCCTGCCTATATTTTGCCTTGTTCCTACATCAATCAACCACATTATGAATACCCAAAAATTCCCAACATTTACTCGGCCATTAGGATTCAAAAGAAATCAAAAACCATACCTGATGAAGAATATTGGGGGTCAGAAGAAGAAGATGACCTTCTAGGGACCCCATTTGGATAATAATTGTAACTGATAAAGCATTTGTGGAGATATATTTGACCTGAAATGGAACTCCCACACTCGACTTGAGCTCTCTGAACAGCACTCTTCACACACTCTCCACAGTCCGAATCCCCCACATCTCCTTCACATTGCCCCAAAAGATAAACGGATTGGTAATTTGTGGTGTAAAAACCATGGTTGGTAACAACCCCAGTTTCCAAAACCGAGAAGGCAGTGTCCCTCCTCTCTTCAAACCCTGTCCCGGCAACGTTGGTCGCACCGCAAGTCTTGAACAGCATCTCCATGCCGGAGATTTGAGCAAAGCCAGCAACTTCATACAACATGTAGCAGCCGTGGAGTTGGATCCTTGCAGCTAATGTTTTGCCACAAAGTTTGTCGGCCAAAGTTGGGAGCTTGCTAGCACAGTTGTAACAGTCGCTGTTGGTGAGGTCTCCCCTGCATTGGAAGAGACCGGTGATTGTTGTTTGGCCAGTGCCTGTTGTTGTCTTGTAAAACTTTGCTTTCATGGACTGGGAAAGCAGGGTTTGGAACAAGGCGGATAAGGCCTGGGAGTAAACCCCGGCTGGATCTGTGAAAGACTGCTTTGCACAACCTTTGTAGACCAGAGTGGTGTCGTCTGGAGCTGATTCAACTGGAGGGTAAAGTTGAAGGGATGAGAAGAAAACAAGGAATGAGAGGAAAAGGAAGAAGGGTTTTGAAGGAAAACCAAAACCCATTTGTTAGGGGTGGGATTTTGGCTGCAGATTTGGTAGGGATATAAATGAGCTTAATGGAGAAAGGGATTTGAGATTTCCAACTTTACTTTTTCTTTCAGTGGCGCCTACCTTTGAAGCAAACGAGGAGAGAGACACAAAGGTTTATCTTTTGCTACTCACAAGAAGAGAGATAAGAATAGAAATCACATTTTTTGTGTTTTTATTTAGGAAAAAATTTTCACGTAAATCTTAATTTATACGTACATTTTAATTTTAGAGATTAAAATTTTAATTTAAGGTTTAGAGGTTTAGGTTGTAGGTTTTAGAATTTAAGGTTAATGTTTAGAATTTAGTGTATAGAGTTTAAGGTTTAGGGTTTAGTTTTTTAAGGTTAGGGTTAGGAATTTAAGATTTGAGTTTTTATAGTGTAAATACACATGTTTGTGTAAAATTAATTTTACATAACCTGTGTATTAAAGTTTTACCCTTTTATTTATATCTTTATATTAAAAATAAATTTAAAGTTTAAACGGTAAGGTTTAAAGTTAGTATTTATAATTAAGGTTTAGAAAATTTAAATTAAAGTGTATTTTTTAAGGCGTAAGATATATAATTTAAAATTTAATGTTATGATTTAAAATTTATTTTTAATATTTTTTAGTATAATGTACAAAATAAATTATAAAATAGAGATGTATTAAATATAGGGAAAGCTTGAACTGATTAATTAATTAAACAATCGTGTTTCTTTTAACAACCAAGCTTTATTAAAGTCGAGCACGAATGGAGCAAATAGTTGGTTGTGAATGAAATACTAAATTTTTCTAATAATATTAAAAGTTTAAATTATAATATTAAAAATAAAATAATTTAAGTTAAAAACATCGCTTCTATAAGAAATTTTTACACTATTTAATTTGAATTAGGTTAGAAAAAAAAAAGTCAGGACGCAAATTACAAGAGTAGTTGCAAGCTTTGTGAAATCGAGAAATGTCAGTTGACAGAGCAAGTGTAAGTTTTGTATTTCTCGTCACACAATGTATAACAGAATTACAAGAGCGAAAATAAATAAAAAGGAGAACACTTTAAATCACCTAACCTCGTCAAGAATATGCTCATCACTAGCGTCAATGCTCCAGATAGAATAAAATCCACTAATAAAACGTTCACTCAAACTCTTATTATCAGATTCAAAACATACAAAATGAACTCATGTTTTTTAGCCAGCTTTACTCCTAGACGCAAAGCTACACCCTTTCCAAGACAACCAGATCGAGAAAAGCTTTCAATCACCATGTACAATTAGAATGTTTAAAAAAGTTTAGTACCAATTTAGAACGAAAGATGGAATTTGGAGATAAAATAGGAATTTTAAAAAGTTTGGAAACCAATTTAATAGATAATCAATTTAGAACGAAGATCATAATTTAGGAATATGTGGTGCAATTAATTCTAAATTTTATAAGAAAAATATGTTTAAAAACTAGATTCAAAGTTTTTTTTAAAAAAAATGTTAAAAATGTTATTAAAATGTATATTTAAATATTTTTATAATAATAAATTTGCAAATAATTTGAGAAGCAAGAAGTACGACCCTGTTTGGCAATTAGCGGAAAGCAGATAGCAGATTACATTAGTTGATAGTTGATTGCATTAGCTAATTTGACTAGCGGAATGCATTAGTTGATTATATAAAAGTGTTTGGTAAAATTAGCTAATAGCTGATAGTTGTTTGATTATATAAACAAGCAAAATGACATAATTATCCGATACTTGTTTGAATAGTTTATCAGTTATCAATATTTTTGTATCTATTAATATTTTATTGGATTATGAAAATAAGTTTTTAATATAATATTACTAATCATATTTAAAAGATTTATATATTAATTTATTATTTATATAATTATTTTTAATACAATCTAATTAATTATTAAATTTAAATACAAATATAAATGTATGAAAATAAAAAGAAAAAAAAGAAGTATTAGTTTACAAATGTCACAATATAAATACGCTATGGTGAAGAATTAAAATAGAAGATGTTAAATTTAGGTTATTTGGATATTTTTTATCATTGTTAAGGGTAAAGGGGTCTTTATAACTTAATGTCAAAAACCTCTAATTTCAAAAAGCTCATATCAACAACTTTTTTAAAATTCAGAGGTTTCACCCCAATCTACTATTCTAATTGCTATTCACAAACATCCAAATTAACAGATTTGATCGGTTAAACCTTTAATTTGAGCACAAACCTCTAATTTTGGCTCAAACCGATATTTATCCTACAAAGTCTATATGTTATAATAACGAAGTCAAAGTACAGAAAAGTCAAAACCCATTGGGCTAAACATAGAAATAATGCAGTCACTTAAGCTTCGAAATGGATTTAGGCACTTGGGCCTAGGAAATAATGTACTAACCAAACCATATAACTATAGCCTACATAGTTGTCTTGAATTCGATTTCATTATTTGATGCAATCATTTTTATTTATAATTTAAACTGATTTAATAATTTAATTTATTTATTCTAGCATCTAGAATTTCAAAATTCACAATATAAATAGTAGTCACCAATATTGTTAATAATTTATTTTTTTATTTTAAAAACAATCCATTTGTATTCCTATTCTAAGAACATTATGTTTTATTTTAGATGAAGTTTTGATTTAATGGTAAGAAGGATTTCTTTTTAAATATTTCAATTTCAAATTTCAGTATTTGTGAATTTGGTCTAAGTTTGGTTTGATGAGTTGTCTAGAAATATTTTGGTTAATATACATATTATTTTTGTATTTAGAATATTTACCATGCTCACCAGTTTATGGTATTTTATATTGGCATGACTAAAAAACATGAACACCATATATACTCAAAGACACATCCACTTATAAAAACGTAAAATTAAAGTAATTTTACATATTTAGATTCCATTTGATTTCAGAAAATGTTTTATGTTTTTATTTTTCATATATTTTTATGTTTTTAAAAACTCGTTCAGTAAATATTATATAAGAGATACGTCCAATGTAGAGTTAAGGATTTACGGTTTTTAAAGTTAGAGATTTAGAAATTAAATTTTATAGTTTAAATATTAAGGGTTGTGTAATTTTTTTACGCATACTATGTATCAAAATATAACCCTAAATATAAATAAAAATTTATTTTCAGTAATGAAACACAATAAAAAAATCATACTTCTTTATGTATTTGTACTGGGTTTAAGGTTTTATTTTTATACATATTGGAACTGTTTGGTTATTAGCGGATAATTAATAATGGACAATAAATTACATTAACCGATACCTGATAGTTGATAACATTAGATGATTTGACTACCAGGTTACACTAGCTGATTGTATAAAAGTGTTTGGTAAAATTAACTGATAGTTGATAGATGTTTGATTATTCGAACAAGCAAAAGTACATATAAGGACATGATTATTTCAAGACATGTTTGAATAATTTATTAGTTATTAATATCTTGGATCTATTAATATTAATTAGATTATGAAAATTAACATTTTAATATCATTATTAAGAATATATGAAAGATGTATATATTAATTTTTTATTTGTAAAATTATTTTTAATATAATTTTAATAATTATTAAATTTAGATGTATATATTAATTTCTTATTTATGAAATTATATTTTAAATATAATTTTATTAATTATTAAATTTATATTATATATTAATTTCTTATTTATAAAATTATCTTTTCAATTTATTAGTTATTCAAATTTATGTTATTTAGAGAAATTTTTTGTATTTGTCAAAGACAAAAGTGTCTTTACAATTCTTTTATCCAAACCTTTAACTCAACAAGCTCGTAAATGATCTTTTTCAAATTGAGAGATTTCGCCCGAATCCGCTATTACAATCCTCTATTTACCGAACATCTAAATTAGCGTATTTTACTGGTCAAGCCTCTAAAAATCTAAAAATAGTTCAAACCTCCAATTTTGGCTCAAAAAGTTTACCAAATTGTAACGACCCAGATTTCAGAATCCGAGGGTCAGTTTAACTCGAAAAATAAGCTTTGCACTTAGGCCGAGAGTTTGGGCCTTTGGTGGGCTTAAGAGGCTTCCATGTGGGCTCATTTGTGTTGTTGGGCTTGAGTGTTGGGTTAGTGGTTGGTTTAAGAGAAAAAATGAAGGGTAATAAGGTAATTTACCCCTATAGGAAAAGAAAGGATGATTCATATTTATTATTTTTTTGCATTTTGAAGAAGGTGAGATCACCCTTGTCTCCCAACTCTTTTTCCTATCTCTTTCTTCTTCCCTTTCATCATAACACAAAGACAAGGTTGAATCTTTGTCATTGTGAGTAGATTCTCGGAATCAAGGTTTGAGAAGAGTTACTCATCATCCAAGGATCTATATTTCAAGGCAAGTTTCATCAAAAATGGTGATGGATGAAAAGTATGGGTTTTGTGGGAGGAGGATTAATCTCGTTTTTCTAGCCCTAGAGTAAGTTTTAGTTAACTTCTCATCTCCTTCAAGGTTGTAATCCGAAATTACAACTCCTTGTGTAGTGAAAGATTTTGGAGGATCTTTTAAAAGGCTTGGAAAGGAGAAAGCTTGAAGGCTTCTTTCCAGCGATAATAGCAAGGTTAGTACATTACTAACTCCTATGCCTTCATGGGCATTATAAATTTGATTTGCTTTGTTGCTTGAGTTGATGTTTTAGTTGTTTGGGTGTTTAGAGACCCTTTAATGGAATAATCTGAATTTGGTGTTAATAACTTGTAAAATTAGTAGTAAACCACCCTAAACACCCTCATAAGATGTAGGATCGAGTTATGAGGCTAATGGTTGCATTTTGGGGGCTTGAGAAGCGATTTCCCGAGCCTAAAAAGCCATTTATGGGCTTCAGTATCAGTACACGAGGAGACAATACCGATACCCTAGTATTTTGGGTTTAAGAACACTGTTTATTGCTATGAACTTTGAATGGGGTACCGATACGATGTTCAACCTATATCGGTACGCCTTGCAAAGAAGTATCAGTACGAGTCGGCTCGTATCTAATCGTGAAAAGCAATTGAAATTCTAGTAAACTCAATTTGTATCGGTACAGATGAGAGTACCGGTGCCCAAAGGGTACCGTACCGGTATGCGGGGGTTAGTACTGGTACCTACGTAGCAATATGCCCGAAAAATACATTTTGAGTTTGAAGGGCTTATAATTTGAAGATTATGTCCCAATGGGCTTCTAATATGACAAAATGAATAGTAAAATTGAGAAATCAAGATTCTACTCTCTTATACGAGCATAATGTGTAATAACTTGGTAAAGCTTTCAGTGACTTGTTTGTAATAGTAACCATAGGAGATCCTCGGTGGATCGTGTAATGCTGTGTGCCATATGGTAGTTGTGTCCATGTTGTGTGTTGTGTGGGACACCTTGTTTGGTCGAGTCACCTTGATTGATAGGATTTATATACCCAATGTGAGTGATACAACACCAAGAGATGAGACACGAATGTATACTCCTGAGGCCGTGTGACATCGGGCCTCATTTGAAGACACTTGAGGAGAGTGCCGAGTATAGGTGTACGTTCTCGAGGATGTGTGACACCGGGCCTCACTCAAAGTGTACGTTCCCGAGGCTGTGTGACATCGGGCCTCACTCTAGGTTTGTGTGGTACGATGCATATGTGCTTTGTGAGATTAATGCATCCTTGTTGTTTGCTATGTGTTTAGGCGGCTAGAGGTAGCATCAATGTTGTTATATTGTCATGATATCATCTTTAGCTACATGCTCATATTTAGGATTTGTATTAAGCATGGTTGAGTGGAAGTGTATCCCCTGAGCGTCGTTAGCTCAGCGTTCAGAATTGTTGTTTCCGTTCGTAGGTTAGTAGGTTGACGTGCATCATTGGAGCACCATCGGAGTAGGACTTCAGCATCGACTTGTTCTGAGTACAATACTTAGATTCTATTGGGCTATGTATTCGTAAGACCCTATGTTTGTATTGTAACTCTATTTTGGATTTTAAATTGTGAGTCGAATGCTTTTAAATCATGTATTTTAAATGGAGTTCTCATGTAACGTTTTTAACTATTTATCTATGTTGAAATATTTGAACTTAATGGTTTTTATGGAATGGATGTGGTTTGAGCTAAACTAGGTTAGAAATTTTATGAAAACGGGTTGGGCTTGAGGCCCAAATATGACATCTGGGCTGAATTGTGCAAAGGCTCAATACGGAGGCCACCCTTAACCCAATTTTCTTCATTTACAATATTAAGATTCAAACATTTGACCTTTCTTAAGAGACCTATCGCTTTATCGCGATGAACCACCAGGTTGTTGGTTATTTTAGCCAATTTAAAATAATGGAAACTATATTCTTGATCAATGCGTTCAAACTTTGTTTACATAACAAGATAATTATATAGATAAATCCAAACTAATATAGATTTTTGTCGGTAAATGCCATTTTCTTACTGATCCCTATATATATATAGCTTTAGTGGGGTAGAAATTCTCTCCAAGAAATATCAGCAAACATGGCATTGTTCTGTAGGAAAAAAAAAACCTATACATATACCGAGTAGACTATAGAGTAGTCGAGAATTTCGGGCTTTACCCAGATCAGGAACAACATTCAACAGACACAAACATGAATATTTGAAAGTTGCATGGGCCTGTTTCCAGATTTTCTTGATTAAAAAAAGTGAGACATTCCAACTCATCACAAATCCAGAATCTTGATCTATGTACTGCTTTTCAACCCACAAATTTTCCACTGGTCATAATGGACAAATATATATACTATTCCCTGGAAAAAATTTGATGTTAAGTTGGTATATATTGTATGAATTTTGATTCATAAACAAAGGAACATTGTCTGAAAAATAATGCAGATGCCTGATGAGACAATGTTCCTTTGTTTATGAATCAAAATTCATACAATATATACCAACTTAACATCAAATTTTTTCCAGGGAATAGTATATATATTTGTCCATTATTACCAGTGGGACAAATCCATTGCTCTTTTGGAATTTGGAGATGCTGCTCTAAGGAAGAAGGGGATGGGACAGCAATTTGTCTGTTGAGAAATTATTGGTTAGAAAAGAATATAATTAATATAAACTTTTTAATAATTTAATTATAATTTCATTTACAACATTGTTCTATATATCATTTTCCGGTCAGTAACTAGAGGGGATTCAAGAATAAAACTTTTGAGTAATTTTAAAAAAAAATTATTTGTCAAATCTTTAAAAGGAAACCGGAAAAGAATGTTTCTTCACTTCTATATTTTTCACTAGCTACAAAGGACTTTATTTTTCCTCGACTTAATCAAATACTTGGGACTTAACCGACTCGGATATTTTCAAAACCTTGAGTGAAAATTCAAAACTGAATTATTATAGAACAAAAATATATTATATTACTTCGAACAATTAATTTAATATTTTATTAACAAATCATTTTTTTTTATTTTTTTCTTTAGAAGACATTTTAAATACAACTAAAACAATACGGGGCAACCACTAACTTATAATATTATCACATGAGAAATTATTGAAGTTGTAAAGGTAGAAGGTGGGGCCTGAGCGGACGCTCATGTTACTCCTTAGATGCATATAATATTTGAAATTTAATTCAGTTAGTTTATACGTTTATTTTTAAGTAATAATATTCGATAAGATTAAAATTCGAATTTAGATATTTATAATTTTTTTATTATTCTCAACCATTCCATTTGTATTTTTTAAAGAAAAATGAATCAGACGTTGAAATAGTTAGATCTTTAATTTTTGTTCAACCGGTTCAACCCTAAAGAATATTTAATAAATTATTAATCATTAATAGTACAAAAGCATGAAAAATATAAAAAATATTTAGAAAAAGCAATGGTGAGAATGAACCAAACATAACAAAAAAAAATTATAATTATTTATTTTTTGAAAAATCTGGTATTGCAAGTTTTCAGGTTCTCAATTTTTATTTTATTTTTACTGATTTTATCCTATTTTAAAACTTATGGGTTCAACTTATATGACTGAATTGCTGGTTCAGTCCATTCATAATTCAAGTGATTGAGTCGATTGGTTTAGTTCTGGAAAAAAGAACTCCATAAAGACAATACCTCAAGTCTGAGTTTAAATGGCCTATAATATTGCACACGATATTGCTCATATATATTTTTTTAAATATGGTCTTACCAATACGCGATATCGTACACGGTCCATGTTTAAGATGCTGATTGCCCCTCTCAATAATATCATCTTTAAAGTTTAAACTCGTGTTCTCTCCTTGAGAGTACAATTTACCTTACCAATACATCCAACACTTGTTGGTATATTGCTCATATTTTACGTTTCATTTGTAATCTAAATTAGACACATCCAACAATCATACTATTCGTTATTCACTCTAAACCCTAATTAGTCCGAACTTAAAATTAAATTATGGTTCAATAAATACGACTTAACACTCATAATCTGACACCGCAATCTAAATTTGTTGACCCCGCCCCTGTGTGGCCGTACAAGGAACCAAATAGGTTAAAGCAACAAATGAAACTACGACACATAAAGGAGTTGATGGGAGAATGAAGAGGCAAGTCCAGTATGAATGAACCAGAATAAGTGCTGTTTCCGTGCAACATCCTTACTCTTCATATCTTTTTCACTGCTCAGAATTTCTCCATCTTCATCTTGTTGTCCAGAGGCGTGTTAACCTTAATTATCAAACATATATAATCTCTAGGCTCCAACCTGCCTGATTGGATCCCTTTTGCTTTCTCACAATTGTTTTGCTCATTATTTAGTAAGCATATTTTCCAACTCTTGGATTGAGTTCCCATCAAACAGGGAATAACCCCTAACCCAATCTCTTACCAATTTTGAATACACTTTGTCTTGCCATAGGAAAGAAGGTGCAGGAGTTTGATATAATACTAGACCACACCAAATTTTGTTTGAATAGGTTGGTGGTGAAAATACAAGCATATACGCATATAAACATGTATATATTTATACAAAAGATATTGTATTTTAGGGAGGGGGGCAATTATTGACAACCACATAGGATAGCTCAATTGATTTATTTAGTCACTTTTAAAAAGGCATAATTATAAAAAAACCTCAACGTTTGTCACATTTTTAATTGTACCATTAAAATTTTTCTTTGACAATTTAAACCTTAAAGTTTTATTTTCCTTTTCCAGATAAACCCTTTAAGTGTATTTTCATGTATCTAATATTCATGTTGCATTAGGAACATGTATATGTTGTGTTTGTTTCATTAAAAGACAATTTTTCTGCGATTTTGGGGTTGTGTTTTGAAACCAAAGAACAAATTTCGAAACCAAAAGATGGTTCCGATACCTTTTCTAGATAAAGAGTTTAAGGGTTTAGATATCTTAGACTAGGTTCAATACCTATGTGTATTTTTCAAGAGGGAATAATTTAAAATTGTTTTACATACTTTACATTTTAGTCATATATTTTCAAAATGCAATTAGATGTTCGTTTTAAGTCCAAATGACCTGAGATTTTGACAGTGATCTTAAATTGTACATCGGAACTTGAAATTTATTGTTTTCAAGTCAGTAGAAAAATTATTTTTCCTTGCAATTTTTAATACCTGAAAATATTTGGTTTTGCAATTCAGGTTTATTTTCAAGTTCGTTTTCAATGAAACTTGCATGTAACATAATTTGACTACGTAGATTATGATGACTGCTCGATGAGATCTAATGATGACTATGATGACGATATGATTTTTTATGCTCACGTACGTATATACACATGTTTTTAATCTAAGTATCTGGTAAGTACATGTATGTACACGATCCTTAGCTACTTGTGTTTGTTGCGACGATAAGTAGTTACACAACTTCTGGTTGTCTATGGTTGCTATTAATATATTCTTATACGTAAATCTTGATTGTTTTTGCTTGTTATGAATATATGCATATACGTGAAAATATATGCATAGACACAAACTATCAACATATATGTAACCACACAAGCTCTTAGTATATCATTCCGATCGATCAATCTATCAACATATATGCAGTCCGCGGTTATTCCCAAAAGTACATGTATGGAGTTAGAACAGTTATTACGTCGATTTATTTGGGGCATCACATCGAATTGAGGCGGGGTACATCTAGTCAAATGGGACGATGTCCGTAGGTCGTTGAATCAGGGAGGTTTGGGGTTTCGGAAGATGAATATACAAAATGAAGCTAGCCTTTCAACTCTTGACTTGTAAGGATGCTCTGTGGATACGTTTCCTTCGGTCTAAATATAAATGTGTTGATGGGAGTTCAATTGCTCTTTAATCCTAAAATTTCTCTAGTCTCTGAAAAGGATTGAGTGTGGTGTGGTGTGGGAAGATGTGCGAAATAATATGAATTGGTCTCTGGGTAATGGTAGGGATATTAATTTTTGGCATGATGAATGGGTTAGAGATATTGGTCCTTTAGTTGATTTTGTGCCGCCAGGATTGTTGCATGCAATTCGCAGGGAGACTGTGGCAAGCATGGTAACTCACGATGGGGAGTGGCAATGGCAGATATTTGATTATCTCTTATTGCAATCTATTTTGTTATGCATAGCCGCTGTTAAAGGGCCTAAGATGAGTCTCCTACGGGATAGCTGTAACACCCCCAAAGTTTTCATTAATTTCAAATCCCTAATTAGATAATCTTAATTTTTTTTGGAAAATTTTGATTTCTGAACTTGAGACTAAATTATGAGAAACTTGGATTTTATAATTAAAATCATAATATTTAAAATGTTAGGGACTATTTTGAAATTTTCTAAAACTTCAAAGCAATGATACAACAAATAAATATTTTCATTTTTGGAGCAATTTTTATTCGATATGATTAGAAAGTCATATTTTCCTTGACTTCTTCTTCTCTTTAATTTATTTTATTTTATTTTATTTATTTTTATAATATATATTTCTATAAATCCTATTAACCGAATATTTCAGCCACAGAGAACTCAGTCCAGAAACCCTTCATTTCTTTACCCAGTTTTTCTTTCGTCAAACCAAAGCTGCTTCTTTAATCTATTTTTTTTACCAAGGTAATATTTCTATCTATTATTATCTTATTCATTTATTTTAATTGAATCAATCGTTTTCAAAGTGAAGAAAATAGTTGCAAAGCCATGTGTCATATATATATATTAAGTATATTTCAATTTAGATTTTGAGAATTATTTGCTACCATTCGAATTAGTTCAAGATTTTTTTAATTCGGTTCTTGGGGGTTTAAAAGAAGCTTGCACTGGAATTTATTTTGAGTACGTCCATATTTTGATATGTTAGGAATTTGGTATGCGGCAAAATAACCAAAGAGGTAACGACATAGACCAAGACATGCACAGAGACAAGATTTAACGTGATTCAACATAGCCTACCTCCACGGATGAGAGAAACGAACAATTCACTAATAACGTAGAGAACCCGAAGAGTACAAATACATGATAACCCACGTAATCCTAAAACTCGGTGTACAAATCTCATGACCCGGTGGAACCAAAACACTCTTCCCAACATCCCTACAATACCCATCTCTACAATGTAGGCACAATACTTGTAGAGATCCTAAAAGTGGTTACATCTCTCCAAAGTAATTCCCCTTTCTCTCTCATTTTCTTGTTCTCTCATAATTCAAAAGGTTAAACCTAGTCTATATTTATAGACCCAAATACTTGGTCACCAAGAAACCTTATTCAATAAGATCTCTACCTAAAATAGATATTTACACATTAAAGTAAATCCTAATTACCAAGTAATCTTCAACCACTAAAATTACAATAAAACCCAACTTAATTACCAATTAGAATTTGAGTCAAAATATAACATGATCCTTTGGGTTTTATACTCTAGGGTCGACTCAACCAATTTTGTGAAGGTAGCAAAACAAATATCATTACTTATTCAAAATTTCGTCGAACCAGAACTGTATTTGATAGTGACTATTATTAATGTAGAATTAACCTCATAGGTTCCGATACAACTGGACCTAGTGCTTCTGATCGTGGGAAACGCATTATTCAGTAGGTTAAGTTTCCTTTGGCTAAGGTGTGTTCTCTTTTCGGGCTACATACTTGATTTTGTGATAGTGTTTTACACTTGAGTGATTTTCAACTGTTTTGTAATTTTATACTATGTCTCCCTTGCATATTATTTTCAGACTGTGAATAAAACTGTGATTTAAAATAAATGAGGTGTGAATCCTTGATTTATTATCAGACAGTGTTGAGACTGTGAAAATTGTGACATCTTTTTACTATGTTATCATGGGTTTGGATTGTACGGAGGAAGTTCAGTGGTTTTACCACTTGCGTTGGTGTCTATGTAGTGAGAGGTTTTGGGAAACCTACTCTTTTTGGTGACCATGCAATATGGGTGCATTGCATTGTGATTTCATAAAATTGTGTTTAAACATTTTTTTGTGCCTTTAAAATAATTTTGTGAAAATTGTTGTGAAACTGAGTTTGTGATTGCTTGCACTTTAGAGACACACTAAGCTTTATAGCTTACTTCCCTATAGTTTTTTTCTTACAGATATCCTTGGACTCTAGGCGACTTGGTACTTGGAGGATCTCACTTTTTTTGGCTTTATTATTTTATCAGTACAAACTGTTTTTTTATTATTTGAATTAATATTTTTTTATTATTTGGGATATTTATGTAATTTCATATTTGAGATGGTTTATATTTTGGGATTATTTTCAGCATGCATTTACAGGTTTTGTTTTCAGTTATTTTATTATCTCTTGAATATTATTTTGATATTTGAGTTTTTATGAATTATAAAGAGTTCGTATTAAACTATTGTTATTTTATTTCAAATTTAGTATAATTTTCAAAATTGGTTTACTTGAGGGTTAATTTTCAATTGTGATTTCTTAAATTCGGTCTTTTCTTCTAGGTCGTGTTTAGGGGGTTGCAACAACATTGGATGGAAGGGTGAGAAGAGCAATCGGTTCACGGTAAAGTCTGCGTGCCGGATGCGGAATGAATCTTCTATTGGGGAGGATGATGCTATTTGGAAAATCATACACTGGTTTCGTGGATTGCAACACGTTAAGTTCTTTATGTGGTTGATATGTTGCAATAAAGTTATGACCAATATGGAACGAACACAACAACACCTTATTGGGGATAGTAGCTGCCCAATCTGTGGGGAGTTGATCGAGGATATCGATCATGTGTTGCGGTTGTGTCCTTTCGCAGTTGCAGTTTGGCAAGTGCTGGTAAAGCCGAATAGGTTGGATGAGTTTTTGTCGATGGATGTTAAGGAATGGATCGGCATTAACTTGTCCGCTCTGAGTCATTTTGCATTAGTTTCTAAAAATTGGGATTTATTATTTTCTGTTGTGTTGTGAAATTTATGGCTCTATCGTAACTTTGTGGCATTTGATAACCCCTTGGAAGATGGGGTGTCGGTGCTTGAACGTAGTCGACGTTTGCAGGAGTTATCAGTAAGAGCGAATGCTTTGGTTAAAAGGACAAGCCCCGATCAAATGGACACTAGCTACGGTCAGAGGGTGTGACATCCTTCGTGTGAGGGTTTGGTAAATGTGAACATAGATGGAGCAAGAGAAAGACATGATGGTCGTGTTTCCTGCGGCGGAGTGTTGCGAGATCATATATGTAATATCCCATTATTGGAATAGTGACCAAAACGTAAAGAATCAAAAGTTAGTGGTTTTAGTTCAGTGACTAAAACGTAAAGTTTTAAAGTTTGGTGACAAAAGTGAAAAGTTGAGAAAAGTTCAAGGACCAACATGGTAATTTTCCCAATAATTATTTTTATTACATAAATAGATAGATCATCTAAGGGCGTGGATCGAATAGAAAAACTATGGTTTGATCTGATGTTTCTATTATTGGGAAATTACGGTTAAAGTTTAAGTGTAATTCGGGTAATCGTATGAGCTCAGAATTTTATGAAAATTTGAAGGAAGTCTTAAAAAGACCCGAAGAGCATAGCATTGAAGTTCTGAATCGTTTTTAAATCAGTTTAGATTCGATTCTATTCAATAGTTTGTATAGGTGATAGAATGACATTTTGGAGAAATAGATTCATTAATGGCAAAATGGTCATTTTACCCATACTTTTTAATTATAATTGATTTGATGATAAGGTTGAGTATAGGTGTGGATTTATAATTGGTCATAACCCAAGGGTGAAATGGTCATTTTACTATGAGGAAATAATTTTATTTTAAATTAAAGATTTAATTGCCATTTGGCATTAATCAAAGAAAGAAGAAAATTTTGGAAACTTTGTTCATCTTTTCTCTCAAAGTGCCGAACCTAAAGGGGTATGGGTAAGAAATCTTTCAATTCAATTTTTGACTTGATTTGTTTGATTTTTGGCTAGAGACATGAAACAAGAAATTGATCTCCCTTGAATTCTCTATCTTTTGACATAAGTTTTGCTTAGTTTTCATGTCTCTAAGTTGAGTTTGATGATTAGGGTGATTGAAGAGCATGTTAATATTTCATGTTTGAAGGCTTAATCAAGTTGGAAATGGTGTTGTAGTATTGTTTAAATGCTTGAAAAGATGAGAACTTCTTGGAAAACCTATAGGGACCATTTTGGCAAAATGAAGAATATTAGGGGAAATTTTGTAAAAATTATTTTGATGATGGATTTGATTAGAATGATGCTTTCTAAGTTGAATTATGTTGTTGGATTTAAGAAAACATCATTTTAGGACCAATTTGTGAATTGTGTAAATTGAGTGAAATAAGTGAAAAATTGGAAAATATTCAAGAAGCATGGGTATGTTGTTTGCTATGATACATTGATCATTTTGGTATTAATATTTTTGAAAATGGAGATGAAATGTGGAAGTTTCCAAATTTTAGTTTATAAACCTTAAGAGTGAGGCTACTATAAATTATAACTTTGAAAGTGTCAAGGTGAGTGCAATGAATGCATAGCATGATTTTTATGTCATTCATTATATAATTGACATGTTAAAAATATGTCCAGAATTGAGAATACATGCATGGATCACTACTTATCCATGGAATGTTACTTTACGTATGAATTGCTTAATATGTATATATGTTGCCATGTATGAGATTATGATTGATATAAATCCCAAAGTATGAGATAGGAAATTAAAAGTATAGTTGGATATCCATAGAGTCATAAACAGCTGTATAAACATTTTAGCACTCCCGGTAGAGTGCAATTTATTATAAGCACTTCAGGTAAAATGCAAAATAATTAATAATTGTATACTCCGGTAAGTATACAAAAATACTTCGGTGTTAATCACTTATAGTAAAGTGCACCTAATATACTATACTCAAGTAAGTATAGGGGGGATGACTCGCGTACCAAAAATTTCCTTAATTCAATACTTGGGCTAAATGAATTGAAAAATAGGTTAAAAATGCTTGAAAGCTCGATGATGAATATGGCAATGGTATTGGTAAGAATCAAGGTTATTACCATGTAATATGTTACTATATATATATATATCATGTCATATATGTTAAAATGCATAAAATGGGTGGTGATCATATGCATTGTCACTATAATATGTTGATACCTATGTTAAATTGCATTTGAATTAAATGTTGTTGCCTCACTAAGTATATGCTTAGCGTATGATGACTTTCATGCGTAGGTTTTAAAGGAGCTTCGAGTGAAGAGTAGCCGAGCATCACTTTCATATTTTGGGAGGTATATCTCCATACTCATAGTAATGTATTGACATCCATCCTTTCTTTTGGAAATGTACTAGATGGCATGTATAATTAGTGGGGTTGTAATAACTTATCACTAAATATGGTGGGTTAATAGTTGTTGAATATGGATAATGAACCTAGTAAGTCCTATTATGGTTATAAATGACAATGGACTAAGTTTTTAGTAAATATGGATTCTAAGATAGAAAGTTTAAAAATCTGCCCAGAAATATATGCAAAAGCAGTGTGTTAAAAAAATTAGCATAAATTCCACAATTGGAATTAGATAGTGAATATTATATGCATGAACTAAAAATTTTGTCTAGTTTCTCAAAAAATTAACGGTGACTGATCTCGAGTTGTATGTAAAAAGATATGAATTTTTATTCGAAGGAAGGCAGAAAACAGGGCAGCAGAATTTCAATATTTTGGGGCTGTAACGTGAATTTAGGAATTTATTTGAATTTTTGTGTAATGAATTTAGGCTAATAATTTATATGGTTAGAAAATTTAATGAATCTAGTTTAATTAGAAAATTTTGGAACGAATGTTTGATATCTATAAAAAAAATTATAAAATTTTAAGTAAAGGCAGTGCAGGCTGCCAATTTTCTATATTAAGAAAATATAAGGTTTAATCTTTGTTAGTGACATCACTGACTCGTATTTGGTGATAAATACGGGAAAGGGATGTTACAATATAGGTTCATAGTTATTAGGGCTTGCAAAATCTATAGAAGTATGTTCGGTGCTTGAATCGAAACTGTGGGGGGTCTTCACTGGCCTTTGTCACGCCTGGGATCTTGGGTATCAGTGAATTATGTTGGAGGTCAATAGCACTGATGTGGTTCGTTTGTTACAGCAGGGTTCGGACCGGAGTGGGGCGTGCTCACTTGTGCTACATATAGATGAGTTATGAAGTTGTGATTGGGTTGTGCGCTTGCAACATGTGAAGCGTGAGGATAATCGAGTTGCGGATACTATGACCAAATTGGTGCTTGATACAGATTTGTCAGTACGTTTTTATCCGATTTTGCCACCAGAGGTGCTCACTCGGTTACATGAGGATTTGACACTGCATGCTAGGGCTAATGTGGAGGGGTGGGCTAGTTGTTATGTTGTGGATTTGGTTTTTTATTAGTTGTTTTCGATTTTACATGTTTTGTATTTTGACTATTTATTTACTATCATGTGTACTCTTTTTCTCCAACTAGGTTTGGAGAGATTTTTAACGAGGCACGTGATAGTATTTCCACTTTTTCATAAAAAATGGTAAGCAAGTTGGCATTGCTTAAGCAAGTCTCGAGTTCGAGTTCTTGTATATGTAGAAAATCCCCACTGGGAGACTCACCCACCACAGTCAGGTGTGCAACGCGGCACATGATAGGTTTTTATTAGTTGTTTTCGGTTTTACATGTTTTGAATTTTGACTATTCATTTACTATCATTTGTACTCTTTTCTTCCAACTAGGTTTAGAGAGGTTTTTAACGAGGCACGTGATAGTATTTCCCCTTTTTCATCAAAAAAAATATGATGACCAGCTTGGTATTGCTTAAGCAAGTCTCGAGTTTAAGGTCTTGTATATGTAAAAAATCCCCACTTGGAGACTCACCCACCACAGCCAGGTGTGCGACGCGGGTCGGTTCAAATTAATCAGGGTCAAGCCTTGAAGAGCTAGAAAGGCAACCAAAAGAAACTTTTTTTTTTCAAAAATCTAAATAAATGTAAAAATTTCTATTTGATTGGTTTTAATTGATTTTCTGGTTCTTTATCTATTTCGACAGAGTAATTTTTATCCAATTTAAGTAGTTGAACTTAAATAGTTGGACCATGAAATCAAATAATTTCTCATTCAACCAATTACATGGACTCAATCTAATTTTTACATTTATTTTATATATGGATTTTATGCAGTTTTAAATATGTTAAGATAAGTTCTTTTATTATTTTAAAATTTAATATTATATTTTAATTTTGTGACATCGAATTTCTGTATTATTTTTATTTGAAAATGTCAGTCTTTTTATTTACATTTTATCAATTTAGCTTTTAAAAGTTGTAAACATAGTTGGACCATGAGTTTTTATATATTTTTTAAAGATCAATGGTCAAATTGATAAAAAAAATATAAACCTATAGAATTAAATATATATATATATATATATATATATATTACATTTTTATAGCTACTATGTCAACAATTAACAGTAAAATTAAATACAAGTTGTAAGATGAACTAAGATTTTTAAAGAAAATATAATATAAAATTTCAATGACATAAGATTAAATTAAGATCAAATTTTAGATTTTGTAATAATATAGACAAATTTGAGAGAAAAGTTGTTTAAATGTATGAAAAGACATTAAGATTATCAACTGTTCAAAGGGATGCTTGTAATTTGTAAAATGTATCGAGGATGATAGCGTTACCAATTTTTCTTGAGACCCAATTTTTAAATAAAAAATAAAACGAGGTTTAGGTTCATTTTTGGTTAAAATTTTCATCATAATACAATTTCGCACCATTTTAATTTTAGATTTTAAAGTTAAATAATGATGGATAAAAAAAAGAAGTGGAAATATCTAAGAGAACCGAAAATACCACAACATAGAAGCCCTTCATGAGGATCGATCATGGAAGGTTTGGGCACATGGAAGCCCTTCATAAGGAACGATCATGGAAGGTTTGGGCACATGGAGGGACATGAAAACCTTACAAACCTAACTCATAAGTTCAAACCTAAAAATGTATGTTTGATTCTGGTCTATAATCTATATATGCTAATATAGCCATACAAGCTAAGAAAGATGTTTGATAAGAGCATATTTACATATATGGAATATGAAATTCATCAATTTCTTATAATTATGGAACAAAAATGGTTTAAGATGTAATTTTGCTCGTGCAATAATTCTAAATCAGTAATGTTGTCTTTTCTTTTCAATTGCATCAATTTAGCACTTTTAGTCTTCCAAATGAACAATATTGTCCATCATTTTAAATTTCATCATTTTAGCCCCTAAACTCTTGAATTGTATCAATCTTGCCCTTTGATTGTCGCTCACTAATAGAACTGTTATCACATGTCGTCCTTCGTCATGTGAGACACTCTGTCGTTCAATAATTAACACCGTCTAAGCTAGCATGTCCATATGTTATTTTTTCAATAAATTAATGTCTATATGTTGTTGACTAATAGTACATGAGGTGGATTTTTTAGAAAAATCTATTATTTTAAAATAATTAATTAATTCTAAAACTCTCCATTCATACTATCACGTCATCAAAACTGACTCGTCGTCATTGACATGGTAAGACAGTTGATGATAACGGCTGATATGGAAGCATATAACAACCACATGCACATAATTTAACGACTATGTCAATCAACGAAAGTCAAAGGACGGAATTGATACAAATAGGGAGTTCGAGGCCTAAACTAATGAATTTAAAAAAAGAGACAACGTTACTGATTTTTGAAGTCTATGATGATTAAATTGATGCAATTAGAAAGAAGGGGCAATATTACTTATATGAGTACAGGGACAAAATTACTCTCTAAACATAAAAAAATCAATGAAGTAAAAAAAAAAAAACTTGTAAGGAGCATTTCCTTTTAACCTGGAAGCTTGCCTAGATTAAAACTAGTTTTCCTCTTAATGTAGACAAGTTATTCCTTACGGATCTATAGTGAGGTAGAGAAGTGTCCCAAAAGCCACAAGTTTTACCTTAACCAAGCAAAATTTCCAGAATTTGCCAGTTCCCTTTTCATAAACTGTTACATAATGAACCCTCGTATTCATATATATCCCCCACCCAACTTCTCTGAAACACAGACCATTTCCTTGAGTTCAAACTTGGGACTTAAACGCCTTCAATCTCCTGGTTTTTGTGAGCTATTTCCAAGCTCTTCTCTTTCTTCTTTCTCTCTATTTTTATTTGTTTTCTCAGCTTTGTGTGGGTTATTTTTGTTTGTGAAAAATCCAAGTTGAAAGTGAGTAAAAAAACCCTTGGCTCCTCGCAATTGTCGTGTTGACGCAGAGGAGAGTTAACCCACTTTCGGATTTTCACAAACACCAAAATTAAACTCTCCCCAAACCCACTATATATATCCAAGTTTTGACACCCCATACCTTCCATTTTCTTAGCCAACGTTTTTCATATTCAAAGGGGAAAAAAAAACAGACAAAATCTTCCAGATTTCTTGCGTTTATTACATCTTACATCTGTGTTTTTTTTCCTTATTTCAAATGAATCTCTCTTCTTCTTCTTCTTCTTCTTCTTCTTCTTCCACCTTAGTGTTCTTACATTTTAAGCTTGGGTCTATAAATCAGTAGCAAAACTCTTTTTGTTTCCTTTTTTGTCCACATTTGCCGATTATATTGAAGAAGATTAAACCATGTTGCAAGACATGATTCATCCACCAGAACAACAACTTCCCATTGTAATTCTCTCAACCCTTCTTGAATTTAATTATTCTTAATATGTTTGCATATATTAATATGTTTAGAAATTCATTTATGTATAGAAAAAATCATGACAAAGATTCCATTCGTTAATGGCTAGGTTTTCATCCATACTATTACAAGGTTTACGTGAGTTTTTTGTCTAATACTTTCGTAAGAAATATTGGGTGTTCATTTGTTTTTTTTTTTCATTTTCATATCATTTTAAGTCCAATCATTTTCATGCCTTACTTTATTTCCTTTTTAAGCTTCCATTTTACAAGTTTCTATTAGACCAAAACAATGCCACTGCGTTAGTTTTAGGCTTTCATCCATTACCCATACTACACAAAATGTTGAATCATTGAGTAACAAAAACCTTTTCTTCTGCGAAAATGACATTGAAATTCTTTTTGGATAATCATCAACTTTGAACGAATAATATTAAAATTTTCACAATATTATATTTTCTAGATGATGTGTGTTCGTGTAAGGAGATATTTCTCATTACAAGAATGTCTTTGTCTTAAGGGTAGCATATATCATCTTCCTAATCTAAGCATGATATTTTCCCCCTCCATTTTTTGTTCCAACTTTTCTTTTTGATCACTATGGAATAAGTTACTTTTCATGCTTATTGTTTAAGCTTTTGCAACTGTGATTCCTTCTCTTTCTCATTTCTTAGATTGGGTGAAAGATCCTAAAGACAAACATTTCACATGGAAAACATAAATGGGTCTTCCTAGTTCTATTTTTCCTTTTATTAAATTCCAATTGTTTGTTTAAATTTGGGTTTTTTATTTTCTATGAACTAAATAAATATAGTGTAGCATTAACTTCTGATTTTTTTTGCAAAACATTTAGTGCTTTTAGTTTATATACACGTCACATGGAGCACAAGACAAAACACACACCCTGTATACACATGTGTTTGAACTAGGATCTCCTAAACTCCTAAGATGAAAAATATCCCTTTTTTTACTGGAATCAACTTTTTGGGTTCTCTTATCTCTATACTTATGTCCAAAAATATATTAAATTAAGATACTTTTGTAGAATCCAAGCATACCAAAACTTTGTTATACATGAGCGGATGCACATAAAAATAATAGGGTGCAATTGACCTCACTTGATTTGTTGGTTATAAAATTTCTAAGGAGGTAATCTAGAATTTTTCATATAAAATATTAGAATTGACCCCACTTGATTTGTTGGGGTATGAGGTCAACAATACTTATGTTAATGGTATGAAATTCTCCTATACCTCATATTCCACTATGATCCCACTATATGAAGATCACGGCTCCGCCACTGTTGTTTGATGTACATGATTATGAGTCCATCACATTGATCTCATCATAATTTCATTGATCTAAACATGGATTTTCATTTTTATTTTCAGGAGGACATACCAAGCTCGATTAGTGGTCCAAATTTTTATTTTTCAGAAAATGATCTTTTCTCAGACGCCCTGCAGAACTCTGAGGTCACTGATGAGAACTCTTCCTATGGTAATAATCTTAACATACCACCAGACATTGAGCAACTCAACGGCTACCGAAACAACGGAAATACGAACTCCGCCTCAACCACCTCCACCAGCACCAGCAACACCGCCACAAGTACCCCGGCAGCTACTAACAACCACAACAATAACAATCTGTCCATCATATTTGATTCACCAGATGACATTTCAGCTTCCATAGACTTCTCTGACTCCCCATCTTTTTCAGTCCCACCATTTCTAACCCAACAAGACCAATTCGACCTTTCTTTAGTGCAATCTCAAATCCAATTACCTGATGTTTCAGCTGAGGGGCTCTCACAGTACACCACCGACACCGTCGGACAGCTTTTAGGGCCGCCATTGCCATCGGTTTTCGAGGAAAACTGCTTGTCTTCAGTGACTTCTTATGTAGCTTTAAACCATCCATCTCCTTCCTGCTCTTTCCTTGGCCATCCAATGGCTAGTTTCATGCCTGCTGATAGTTCTGGGATTTTCGCTGAGAGAATTCTTTTGAACTCTGAACTTCAACCACGAGACATGGAATTCCAGGGTGATAATGGTGGGATCTTTTTCCCAGATTCCGTCCAACGAGTTCTCAAACATGGACACCTGCAGGTACACGTTTAGTATTCATCACATTAAGTATAATTAAAGCAACTATAATTTTATAATTTCGTAATCGTTTTTAATTGTTTCGAAAAGGGTCTCGGCACTGATGCTCAGCAGCTGGTTGGAGTAGCAACAACTAGCTCAACTCCTTTAGCTTCAGAGATTTCAAGTTTGGAAGATTCAACATCCAACAAGGTTGGAAAACTTTCTGTTGAACAAAGGAAGGAGAAGATCCATAGGTACATGAAGAAAAAGAATGAAAGGAACTTCAGCAAGAAAATCAAGGTCCCTATACTCTTCCCTCTCATATCAACATATACACTCATTGTCACGATCTGCCAAACTACAAGGTACTACCGCTTTGTTGGACTGCAATTGCATTCGTGTCGGATGCAATGCAATCCAAGAAAGTGGTGGTACTTACGATGTCGATTACTTTGGTATTTTCAATAATTGAAGTAGTGATGTTTATGATCAAATATGTAGTATGCATGCCGCAAGACATTAGCCGATAGCAGGCCCAGGGTAAGAGGAAGGTTTGCTAAAAATGATGAATTCGGAGAGACACACAGGCAAGCTTGTAGCAATCATGAAGAAGAATATGATGATGAAGTAAGGGTCTTCAGAAATTTCCATTCTTTTCTATTTATGGTATGTATTGATGACAAAGTTTTGCTTTGATCTTAAAGCAGGTGGTTGTGAAAGAAGAGGAAGACATGGTTGATTCCTCTGGCATTTTTGCTCACATTAGTGGAGTTAACTCTTTCAAATGCAGCTACCCAATCCAATCCTGGATTTGAATAGTTCTAAACTATAAACCTACAACAATTTTGCAGGGACCCCTGTTTCAGACTGGGTTTTCTCCATGTTTGATCTTCACAAAATTAAGAGTGAGAGAGGGGAAACGATAGGGTCCTACGGTATACAAAATAATCAAGTCAGGATTACTAATAGATAGTGAATAAAACTGTAATTTTTGTAGATATATATATATATGGTGAATCCACTTGTATCAAGTTCAATTGTATGTGTTGTGCACATTCTGACAATGATATTATGGCATTCACTAGTTGAAGAAATTGAATTTTATGTTAGATTGCAAGTGTATACAAGTAGCTTTGTTTGCTTGAATTCCTTGGCTCATGAGTCATGTGTAGTATGAACTTATATAAATGAAATGAAAGTTTAAAAGTACTACACTACTTGCATTTTCTCCCCCTTGCAAAGATTGATGAACTTAGTTTTTATCCCCCCCAGCCATGCATAAGTGGGATTTTGCCGCCAACTAGCTCATTTTATTTCATGCAACACACTCAACTAGCTAGGCTTAAAACATGCTAAACTCTTCCAACTAGTCACTCAACATTTCAATATCCACCAATTTATTAAATTCAAAAATTGTAATTTGACTTTGTTCATCGTTAATATTTTAGGGGGAAATTTAAAAATAAAAAAGTAAAAGAAATTATATAAGAAAATAGTCATTTTCTACGGTACCTATGGGAGTCATCATATCATTGTCAGATAGCTGACAACAACATTGTAGGATGGGGATGAGGAATCGACGATAGCTGTCACAACGGTGTAAGTACAAAAACTAAAATAAAAATTATAGGGAATAAACTGATGAATTAAAAATTACTATGATTAAAATGAAAATTTTTAGAATACAGTAAAATTGTATGTATCGAAATCTTATAAAAAGTTATATATATGCAAAAAAATCAAAATTTTAAGTCATCCAAATTAAAAAAATCGAAATCAAAGATTTAAAATTACCGATAAAAATAAAAAAATTAAAATCAAAGGCTAAAATAATAATTTTTTCTGAGAAAAAAGCCTCAATCGAACACCTGAGCTCAAAGTTATGGTCTTTTAAATTTTTGTACTAAACTTATAAAAAAATTTGAATAATTTCTACCTATGGGAAGGGGCAAATTTCCAGAAATATGACCACCAATTTTTTCCCCAAAAAATATGGAACATACTTGTTTATTTCCAGAAATATGGTAGTGAAAGTGAAGTCAGAGCCAAAGGAATCTGACTTTGAACAATAAACCTATTTTTTAGATTAAAAATATTGAAGTCAGAGCTAAGAGAATCCGACTTTGAACAGTGTTTTACACTGAAGTCGGAGCCTCATGGTGTCATCTTTAATTTTTTTTATAATTATTCAAGTTACTGTTCAAAGTCGAAACCAGCTGAAATCGTCTTTTTTAAGTTATTGTAGAGACAACAATATTTCCGAAAATAATTTGGGTGTTGCCATATTTGATGGGGAAAATATTAACAACAATATTTAAGTAAAAATTCATGGGGAGGGGAAAGAGAGATTTGCTCCTAATAGGTTTTAAACCCACCACCTAAGGAATTAACCACTTGCTTTAGAGATCGTTTACAATTCAAACACCAATATACATTAATTCATTAAACTCGCCATTTCACTTAAAGAAATAATTTCAAAAAATTTCTATTTTAGTCTATGTCATTTCATTTTCCTTCATTTTAATCCGAAAATGCAAAAAAAAAAAATATAATTAGAAGAAACACGTCCTTTAAGTTAAAAAAAGGGAAAATGCTTGTTTTAGTTTAAGTATTTTTCTAAGAAATATTTTAATCTATGCAATTTTAAATAAAATTGGACCAAAGTCACCGGCCGAGTCCCACGATGTAGTTACCAGCTAAAAATGACTCAACTTGGTACTACAGAAAAATTACCATTTCTCTAAAGAATTGCTTCTAGGTTTTTATCCATGGGGAAGATATGCGATTTGGGGGGAAAAGATGAAGGTTTGTAATTTTTTAGGGTTGAAGATGAAAGGGGTACTCAGAGATACAAGAAAAAAAAAATGTTCAGAGAAGTGGTCAGAGTTGTAATCAAAAGGAAGATCAAATTTAAATGTTGAAGACTAATTTTTTTTCTTTTTTAAATTGAGATCAAATTATACTAATTTATTAATATTAATGACTAAATTTATTTTTAAACTAACTCCATTGACTGCCACGTCATATATCTAAATTTTTAATGACATCAAATTAATTTATTAATTTTAATATGATCATTTTTAAATTAAAAAACATAATAAAAGATCATGAGTTTATATTTAATGCACTGCTAGTAAAAATTTTTTTTTGTACAACTTCAAATGATGTCACATGTTATTTTAATGGCACTAAACCCTACACACTAAAAGTTAAATTTTAAATTATAAAATCTAAACTTTAAACTCTAACTTTTCGATCATCATTAATAGTCATCTGACTTTTTTCGGTGGTCGAAAGTCTGGCTGTTCAGGCCCTCCTCTACAACCCCTACTTAAAATTTTTGAGGAGATCTGACGTCCGATCGATATTTCGATGCATGGTTGGATGATTAATTATCGGTGACTGCAAGCTTGGCAGAGCCTCCTTCATTTAAATTTGTTCGTGTTTTGTTTCTTTTTTTTGTTTCTTTTATTTTTTGAGTTTTTTTTTTTTACTTTTGCTCTTTTGTCTGCAGGTAAAGTGTCGGTGTGGATCTGTTCCTGTTGGTGGTTCGCTCATTGACCTAATTTCGCTCCACCTTCCTATGCTTTTTCTGCCTTCGCAATCCCATATATATTCGCATCGTCACTGTTGGCCGCTCTTGTTACATCACGTTTATCGTCGAAATGCTCAGATGACCTTTAAATAATATACAATGCAGGCTCATTGACTTTAGCTTCTCCGCTTGTGATATTTGTTGTTTTCTCCTATGTTTTTGGCTTCCTCTATTATTTTTTTGTTGGTGATTTTTATTTCGATGCTGTTTTTTGGATCGTGTTTATGACCCTTATTTTTATTTTAACTCAATTAATCGTATTTTTACCTGTTTCTCATGATATCTTCTGATATTTGTATGTGTGTTTTTATTTTGAATGTCAGTTATCTTTGTTAAAAAAAACCCGCACCGCTGCTGAAAAATTCAATACATCAAATCATTTTCCAAAGATTATTTACATAATTTTATCCTCTTTCTTTTCTTCTTTTCTTTACCCCACGGTAAATTCATCTGGTAGAATTTCCCAGAAATCTAGTAAAATCAGGACAACTTCTGAAATATTATCATCATGATGTTGTTTATGTTTCAGGCTTTGGAAAAAAGAATGATGGTCAAACTTAAAAGTACCAACTTGGCAGCACTTTGACCATTCTCCCAGCTAATATTCCTGCAATATGTCTCCGTTTCTACCTCCCTCATTCACATGTCTTAAGGAATAAATTCAACAAAAAAAGGTTAAAATAAAAAAATAAAACTTCGAACAAAAAGAAAAGAAAATTAAAACAAGAAAGTCCTTCCCCATTCAGCAGGTGGCTGGCCCTCTCTTTTTCACTTTTTTTGGGTCACCGTGTATTCTGTTAACATGCTGCGTTCCAGCTCACTTCATCATCTTTCTCTTTTGAGTATTTTTAATGGTTTCTTTAAGAAGATTTCCTTTACTATCGGGTCTTTTTCAGTTCTCTTTACTATTTCATTTGCCTAAATATAAAAATAATTGATTAGAAAATGTGGGTCATTCTTCAAAGTTGAAACCTTGGAATCTAAATTCCTCAACTTTTGCTACAGTGTTGGTCTTTCGGGTGCTTAGAAAAAAAAAATGTACTTGGGAATCTAAATGGTTTGCTTCTTTCCTTTTTTCTCTTTCCCACAAGCACAAAGGAGTATTTTAAGCTCAAGGTTAGTGGGTTGAGAATAAGCTGTTGCTTCTTATTTTATGCTTGTTTTGCTTGGCCATTGAATTGGATTGGGGTGGTTCATCTTTGTTTCTTGGATCCATTTCTTTGAGGTAAGAGGAGGGAAAGTTTTTCTTTTTACTTGTTCCATTCAGAAAAGTTTTGTAACTTTCTTCTGTATTTAATTTCTGGGTTTTTTGTGCTTTACATGATTCTTCTTCTCTGGTATACTTAATAAGTTCGTAATATAAGAGAAATATTGGATTTTCTGGTTTAAGTGTTTCATTTTCTTTAGATTAAAAAGGATTTCATATCTACCTGAGTTGCTTGGTTGATGGAAGCTGGTTTATTGTCATAGAGTTCTATGTTTTACAGTGTTCAACAACCCCATAAAAGTATGATATTTTTGGATTTTTTCTGACATTTATTTTCCATTAATGTTGTTGTAACCAAGCTTTTTAAATTTGGTTATATGTCATAATTGTGATTCATTAATGGAAAAAAAATTATGCAATTAATATTCCATGAGAATAAATGAAGGAAAAAGGAAGGATATTTGTTCTTGTCCTTCTAGTTCATAACTTCACATAGTTAGATTACATATATAAAAACATTAAAGCTCCATATTTACTTGATTAAGTTATTCAAGGTTCTGTTTCGTTTCTCATTGCTGAAAATGCTGTTCTGTTCATGATTTGTCTTAGCCTTGTTAGTCCTAGTTGTGGTAAAAGACCGGTAGCGAATGAGTCGTAGCATTCTTTCCATTTGTATCTGCCTTGTTTTTCCTTGTCTGTATTATGTTGATGTAATTCTTCATATTTTGTTTAGATTTGTGGTGAAGTACAAATTGGGTAGTTTGGAGGCTTATCAACCATTTTGAGGCCGAAAATGATGTGTTATAATTCATCCCAATCGATGGACAACGCATTCGTAAGTGGTCGGAAAGATGACAGGGGAAAAGAAGATTCATTGCGAAATTTGGAGGATAAGAAGGATACATCAGGAGACTATGGAATGAATTGTTCTGAAATAAAATCAAAAAAGCTGGCGACTCCGGTTAATACGCAGCATGCCTTGTTATTGAATGTTAGAAGAATACAGGCAGGAAAAAGTCCTATAAACGGTTCATTGTTTCGGGCTGTTTTTGGCATAGGGAATAAGATTCCGAGGCATGTGGTTACTCTAGATGAGAAATATCTCCGTGGTTGCCTGGAGTTGATTCATATCAACGCAGCAAAAGCAGCTCAGTACAGTTTCTCTGTGAACTTGCGCTCTGTAAAAACTGACATTGTATCGGATGGACTGAATTCAGCTACATTCGGGGATGAAAATATGTGTGATTTCAGCAGGTTTGTTTCTGAATGTCCACCGGAAGTCGGGACTGGTAGTTTAGTCTTTGGTTCTGCAGAACCGTGGATAGTAGGTTCGATAATGGGCAGCAGGAGCATGAAAAATATATTGAACAGTCCGTTGCTGGAGAAATTGGGTGCATTCGATGTCGTTCCAAGTTTGAATGATGGTAAAGGATTGGTAAATTACGACTTCATGAGCTCTCTGGGAGGTTTCAGTAACCATACCTCATATGAGCTAGGAAGTGAAACAGCAATATCGGATAATCATAAATATGGATCCGAGACTGTTTGTAAAAGGCTTGTTTCCATGTCAAGTACAGACTCAACATGCTCGGATCAGTCATTTTCTTCTCCTACAACAATTTCTCAGGGAATGCTTCAATGCACGTGGAAGGGTGGGACTCCCTGTTTCATTTTCTCTGTGGATAACCAAAGGGAAGTGTATGTAGCCAGTTTGTCAAAGGAAGGAGCTGCTCGAAATAAGGGTCTGGACTACGTGTACTTGTTCTATTCAAGCAAGAGTAGCCATAAGGAACATCAGATTAGTGATAACGAATCACACCTCGTTGGTAAGATGCCAGTGTCCACTTCTTTCTCAGTCTGCTCCCAAGATTCTAAAATCAAGGAGACACAGTTTGTTTTGTTCAGTTGTAATAAAACTTCCATTCGAGGGATGCAAACATTGAGTGATCATCAAAGGAAAAATAAGGGTATATCAAAAAAGGTGGTGGAAGCATTGAAGAGTAGTCACTCATTGAAGCAAAGAACAGTGCCTAGATTTTACCGATCAAGTTCCATCATGGAAGATTCTTCTTCGGATCCATGCCGAGATACAGTCAACAAATTTGATGCACTAGATCAGATAAACCTTGAGCTGACGGCCATTGTTGTGACGGATCATTTCCTTGAGAATCCTCAGGCGGAAGTTGGAGGTTGGGGCTTAAAGTTTCTCAGCAAACCGACCGTTGTGCGAAACACCGACACTCTGGAAACCACGGTTCGTTCTGCTTGTTCTTGCAGTACCAGTGATTGCTCCACAAGTATGAATGTTCTAATTCCAGCAGGTATTCATGGTGGTCCAAGAACCAGAAATGGTTGCTCCTCTAGTCTTATTGAAAGATGGAGATCCGGTGGACATTGTGACTGTGGTGGCTGGGACTTAGGCTGTCCGCTGGCCGTACTCAAATCCATGTCAAGTAAAGGAGGCTCACCTCCAACAGATATGCCCAAGACTTGCAAATTAATGGATTTTTCCATTCAGGTATCTCAGTCTCACCATCAGTGTTTGCCTGATTTATCCTCCATAACACGGATTAGCTTTTCTTGGTTAACACTCAAATAACTTAAAAACAACCTGAATCACAATACAGGGTCCGAAGCACGGTACTCCAACCTTGACAATATCAAATATTTGTGATGGCCGGTATTTTGTTCATTTTCAATCAACACTCTCAGCGCTGCAGTCCTTCTCCGTTGCAGTGGCCTACATTCATACTCAAAGTCCCACTCTTCGACCCGAAAGTGTACAGCAGTCGAGGCAGCAAAAACCAAGAGCGGAAGTTTTTTAGTTGTAACCCTCTTACCGTACCACAGTATGCAACTGTAAGTTAAACTTTAGGTATTTATACATGAATTGAGATTATTAAGTTTTATTTGTTTTGTTTATATTCAAACTTGTCGGGGATTGAACCCTAATCACCGGAAGCGAAAATCCGGCATTTTATCAACAAGCAACACTGTTGTTGGCTTGCCATTTTTATGTTCTCTTGTAGTTAGTTTGAGTGTTTTCACTTTTGAGATTACATAGACAGCTACAATTGATTGGGATTATTTTTGTTTCCTTTTGATTGGATGTACATGTTTTAGATCTACAGCCTGAGGCTCATCAGCAACAGTTTGGTTCTTCAGAAATCTCTTCAATTACCCGTATATAGTCCTGGTCTTTTCTCTGCTCCTTTTATTTTTCACCACTGAAGTTTTAAATGTTATGACCCACAATTAGCTGATAGATGATTTAACTAGTAAATTGTATTAGTTAATTGTATAAAAGTGTTTGGTAAAATTAACTGATAGTTGATAGTTGTTTGATTATTTAAGCAAACAAAATAACATATAAAGATATGATTATATTTGATACTTGTTTGAATAGTTTATTAGTTATCAATATTTTGTATCTATTAATATTAATTAAATTATAAAAATAATTTTTTAATATAACATTACTAAGTATATTTGAAAGATTTATATATTAATTTATTATTTATATAATTTTTTTAATATAATTTAATTAATTATTAAATTTAAATACAAATATAAATGTGTGGAAATAAAAAGAAAAAATAAAAAGTATTAGTTTACAAACGTCACAATATAAATACATGAGGGTGAAAAATTAAAATAAAAAATGTTAAATTTAGGTTATTTGGAGATTTTTTTTATAATTGTTAAGGGTGAAAGGGCATTTATAACTCTAATGTCAAAATCTCTAATTTAAAAAAGCTTCTATTATCAGCTTTTTCAAAACTAGAGGTTTCAGCTCAATCTACTATTCCAATCTACTATTCACCAAATATTTAAATTAGAGAATTTGACAGGTCAAACATCTAATTTTAGTTCAAATCTCTAGTTATTGCTCAAACCGTCGTTTACTAAACATGACCTATATTATAGTCATTAACGTTAACAATTTGTCACAAATGATCACTTTATCGTTAGCTGTTGTTAATCTGATGACACGGAGACAAATAAAAATTTGAGAATGAGAGCTATAATTTGGGAATGAAATTGAAATATTCAAAAGTTTATGGACCGATTTAGAATAAGAATATGATTTGAGGATAAAATTAAAATATTTAAAAATTTAAAAATTAATTTAAAATAAAAGTTATAGTTTAAGTACGTGAGGCTTATTAACTAAATAAGACGAGCGTATATTTAAGATAATCATAAAGCTGAAACTGGGCTTTGTAGAAGAAAGACCATCGAAACAAAAAGAAAAAACCCAGCTTGTTTAATCCTAAAAGTCCATTATCAATTGAAAACCCAAACATGCAAAAGATTATTATATTGAATCCTCTCTTTCTCACCTTTTCCAATTCCTCTTCGAAGTGTCCGAAGGGGAAAGAACAACAAATACAAAGCGTATGGCAACTGAGGCGGCGGAGGAAGTTAACGTCCCTACAGCGGCAGCGGCAGCAGCACCCGCAACAGTGGCTGAGAAGCAGCCACACAAGCTTGAAAGAAAATGGACTTTTTGGTTTGATAACCAATCCAAGCCTAAACAAGGGGCCGCTTGGGGTACCACTTTACGCAAAGTTTACACCTTTGACACCGTTGAAGAATTTTGGTGGTACTTTTTTTTTCGTTTTATCAAAAACCGACCTCTATTTTTTATGTATTTTATAAAGATCTGTTGGTTTAGGGAAAAAAACATATTCTCCATTTGGGGTTCCATTGTTATGTAGATACTGACGTGCTTTTCTTGGTTTTTTATTTCTCTATGAAGGCTGATTTATTTGAAATTTGGTTTATTTAATGGGAGAAATGGGGTTTTTAAGAAGTGGGCTTTATTAGATTGTTTTCATTATATATAAAATCTAATCTGAATTGTTAGCATCTCCTCTTTCCTTGTGATTCAGTTTATTGATCTTTTTTAGTCTTAAGCTTCGAGGGAGCTTCATGTTTTCCACTATTTTAATTGTTATTTCTTACTGTTTGCTTGGAAAATTAAGGCTCAACATACTTTTTGTTGTGTTTCAGTTTGTATGATCAAATATTCAAGCCCAGCAAGTTGCCTGGAAATGCTGAATTCCACTTGTTTAAGGCTGGGGTTGAGCCCAAATGGGAAGATCCTGAGTGTGCTAATGGAGGGAAGTGGTCTGTCCCTTGCAACAGAAAGACTAATCTTGAGAACATGTGGCTTGAAACTGTAGGTGTCTTGTCTCTAGTAGTATGTTGTTACTCTTATAGATACAGGATTTGTATAATGTGCAGTATAGGTGGTATGTTATCCTATTTGACCGACTCATTGCCTTTTATGTTCAGTTGATGGCATTGATCGGGGAGCAATTTGATGATGTGGATGAGATTTGTGGTGTAGTTGCTAGTGTACGCCAAAGGCAGGACAAGCTTGCGTTGTGGACCAAGACAGCAACGAATGAGGCTGCTCAGGTTTGTATCTTAGAAACTGTTGATACTTTGAATCTATACCTATTTGCTTGCTTGCTGAATCACATATTGTATTTTTGGTAACCTATATTCTTATCATTTTCACGATATAAGTTTTACTGCTTGAATCCTTGTGCTCATGATTGAACTTTTATAATTTCTACTTGGGTCTTGGAACTTTCTTCAGTAATTACTCTGCAAGAAATTACTTGTAGTTTACATGCATGAAAATATATGATTGTACTGATAATGATGGTTTTTATGTTCTGACGAGTCAATAAAAGGCTTAAACCTATCTGATTGCTTCTGCGGCGTTGCATAGGTTCATGTATTCAATTATTTGATGTAACAAGTAGGTGCCCCTTGGTGTTTAAAAAGGTGCATCTGAGGCACGCTAAGGCGAGGCGAGGGTGAAGCGCCTGATTGGGTCTAGGTGAGGCGATTTCGATGAGGCGCAGCAAGGCGCGCCTAAGATGCACTAGGCGCCGAGGTGCAAAAAGGCGCTCCTGTTCAACTTTTTGATCTTTTTGTCTTTTTTTTTATTTTTAATTATGTTTTACATACTAACTTGGGCTAAAAGTGGGGACCACACAAAAATAACATTAATCAAATGAAATTTAAATTAACCTAGTCGAGTTAATGTGTAATTTGAACTTAAAGCACAACACACGTTATATACACATTAATTAAATTGGATCGAAATTAAATTCAAATTAATTTGGTTGAGTTTTACAACTTGAACTATATTTAATTGTTTTAGGATTTAGGGTTTAAGGGGTTTAGATTTAGTAGTTTAGAATTTAGTAATTGTGAATAGAATTTTGGGTTCAAGGTTAAAATTTAGTGTTTATAGGTTAAAACCTAAATCCTTCAACATATTATCCTAAAACCTAAACTCTAACCTTTTAACCCTAAATCCTAACTCTAACCCCTAAATTCTAACCATTACCCATAAATTCTAAAGCCTTAAACCCTACGCCCTAAACCGAGTCCTTAAAACTGAGGCGCTTGTTTTAATTTCCACCGCTAGTGTATTAGATATAATTCCTTAATTTAAATCATATTAACATATATCCTTTTGAAATTATTATATAACTAGTTTTGTCTATTTACAGTATAGAAAATTTCATATTGCATGATAAAATGCAATGTCATGCTTTTTGATTGGAAAGTTAGGTAAATAAAATGAAGAGCTTTTATTGAACTTATAGTCCTTTTTAAAGTACTAATTTTTTTTCTTGTTTAGTACTCTGCTTCATGTTCATTCATACATTCTCCTTGATTGGTTCATGTTGAAGTTGAACATTCAAAGAATTTCATTATTCGTGTCACCCAAAATTTTATTGAATGTAAATAATTTTGAAGTGATGCTTAATACATAAAATGCTGATGATAAATTCTCTTTGGTGTTTACATTGCATAAACTTTTCTTTTTGCTTGACTATACAACTGGAAAAAACATATATCTCTCTTATTTTCAAAAAGTGAGCCTTACTTCAATAAGACACACGACTTGCGCCTCGCGCTTTGGCTATAAAATCCTATCGTTGCGAACTTTTGAACACTGGTGCCCCCTAATCCATGATTCATCCATTTATTTAGAATTTGACAAGTTATGCTTTGCTGGCAACGGACCCATTTTGTAGTCGGCTAGTCACACTTTGGTCATCTTTTGCTGGTGATGTCTCTAAACATCATTTTGTTTTCATGTGAGCTTATTGCTTTCATATTTATGAAGTATGCTGTCACAAGTCTATGTTGCAATGGCATGTTGTTGCGCTATATAATTTCCCGAAGCATTCTGAATCTGTAGCCATTTATGTATTGCATACCTTTGATGATTGATTTTATCCCTTTGAAATTCAGCTAATTGTATATGTTTGGATGATGTTAATTGGAACCGTGTGATACAGATGGGCATCGGAAGGAAGTGGAAGGAGATCATTGACTTCAATGATAAAATTACTTATAGCTTCCATGTAAGCTTCATACGCACTTGTGATTTTGGGTGCATATTCCCTCATCATAACTGACTGTTATGCATGTTGCAGGATGACTCTCGTAGGGAAAGATCAGTTAAAGGTCGATACAACGTTTGAAATCTTAGTGGATTCCTTTGCTCGGCCGGGTACTCTGTTGCTAAACTGTGGCAGGAAGGTACCGTAATTTGTTACTTATTTTGCTTACGAGTTTTTGGTTGTGAAATACCATCGACAATAAGGTTTTTATGCTACGGACAGTTTTGATATTTCAACACATTGAGAATTTTACTATATTCCTTGAATACTATAAATTTCTGAATCTATTATCATATGCATCCCTACTGATTTTTCCTGAAATCTTGTGTAAAGTATAATTTCTGTAATTGATCGCGTGTTGTGTGTTTTATTTCTACAGTCAGAAAATCGAATCGAAGCACAACTATATTGAATGGATTACAAGTACATATAAAGAGAACATATGTTGGTTTTACAGATTTCTGATATTCTCGGGAAAAAAACAGATGAACAAATATATTTACACCTGGTAAATGGCAATCATCATGCAAGGAATCCTAACCTTTCCCCATTTTTCTTGGCCAATCGAATCAATCCTTGCCTCTGTTTAACGTCGTCCCCTATGGATTTGCAGAATTCGTTAATCACCTGAAATCAAAAATAGAAGATGAATTCAATGACGCTATTACATTTTGCCATGCTCATCAAATCTCAGTTGGTCTCGTAATACAAAACTACATTTCCTCAAGACAAGTGAAATTGATACACCTGAGAGTGCAAAGCAATTGCTTTTCCTCTAAGCTGATTGAACCTTTTCTTGCCAACAATTTGGCGAGTAACCACCACAACAGGAGCAAACAACCCTTTCCCTTCATTCACATTCTTCATCACAGGCTGTGCTCTAACTGCCTTTCCGATTCGAACATGGTTTGGAACGGACTTGGCCAACATGGCATGGTCTTCACCTCCATTGAAGGTACTTCCTAAACCTCCCTTGAACACAGTTGCAGATAATGAAACAGCCATTAAAACACCCTCTTCAGAACTTTGCTATAAGCTTGCTATAAAATGATGGTTTATTTGGAACTTGTTTGATATGTAAAGTTTGATGGGATTGTTTTCCTTTTTAATCTTTTTGGTGGGGTGTTGAATAGAGAGCCTTGGGTTTTTCCATTGGAGTCTGGTGAATGCATTAGGAACCACACATGCCGGTGGCTTGGATTTTTGTTTCGAGGAGCACGTATGTTGTTTGCATACTATTTCTGAAACTAATGGTCCCAAATTTCTGAAAAGAATCTTTTTTAGATTGTACTTTGATTTCTAGATGTTTCCAAGTCCCAACTTCTTGGAAGCTACCATCTGCGAATGTGAACAACGTGCCAGCGACCAGAATAGTCGGCAAATGGAAAATTAAGATTCAAAGTTTGATATCTAAAGTATAAAGAGTCATATTCATTGCATTGGTATTTTGTTGTAATATTAAAAGCAAAAACGAATTTAGAATGCACCAATAGGGAAGAAACCATCTTTTACTCCAGCCACGAATCCAGTTTTGATGAACAGCAAAATACATTACATTTGATCTGTTACCTAATCGTGTAGGTTTAGAGGGCAAAATCTGCATGGTTGGTGCATTTGGACCAACACATCATCTGATCATAATGACCAAGTTGAAAAAATATAGAATGGATTGTAAGTGGGGTTAAAGTTCTCAAATGGTCACTAAATTGTCTTAAAAAATTAAATGATTATCACATAATGGCATTAAACTTTAACTTTTGTTAGTAAATGATTTCTGAATCGTTAACTGTATTTAAGGGGTGATGTGATAGTTAAAAGAATTTATATAATCACATTTAACCCACCATATTTTCACATTTAGTCAACTTAGTCCTAATTCTAAGAGATTCAATAAATTTAACCCTTATTATTTACACATTCATTCAATTTGATCATATTTTTAAATTAGTATATATATTTATACTAATATTATATTATATATATCATATTATTTTTTATTTTATATTCCTCGTCCCATAAAACTTGTCCTTTGTTAACTTTTCACGTAGGAATAAAAAAAGTTTGTGTAAGAGAGTGTTGTAAAATAACTAAAATGACAATTTTATCATTGAAAAGTTAAAGTTTGTTTCGATGAAAAAATAAAAAGAGGATAAAAAATAAAATGTGACTAGTAAAAGTTGTTGAGTTTTTCAATGATACAATTTAAGTAAGATAATTTTAAAACAGAAAATAAACAAATTTTATGGGACAGATAGAGTATTATATATGCATATTTAAATTTATATGATATTACATTTATAATGTTATAGGTATATATATATTTATATAGTATATATGTTATGTTATTATACATATATTTTTGTTACTATATTTTAGTATATATTGTATTATTATATTATATATTATACATATACTTTTGTTATATTTTAGTATATATGTTATATATGTTATAGTTATGTAAAGTAAATATATAAAAAAAAACTAAACCTAAAATCGGTGAACAATGAAAAATCTAGTTTGGAGCTGCGAAATATGGATAGAGCTTTATGGAGAAACGCGCTCTCTATTGGTGGTGCCACGTTGGCAGAAAACGTCTTTAAGATCAAATATATTATTATATAAATTTATTTAAATGTCACGTCAATAATTTCACTAATAGTTGTTGGCTTAATTAAATGTTTAAGTAACAAAAACTTAATGCCTTATTATATAAATTTATTTAGTTGTTATATCAACAATTTCATTAACAATTAATAATCGGTGACTTTATTAAAACAATTATAATAATTTAGTGATTTAATTGACAAAATTTATGATTTAATAGTTAAAATAGAATTGAGTTAATAATTTAGTGATCTTAACGGTTATTTACCCTTATATTTTGACATGATTTTTTGAAGCGTATATTCTAGTTTACATGATATAACCAACTTCATTGATTTTTGCTTTGCTTTTGCATTTAACGTTCAATCAATTCATCTAATCACATTGAGGAATAACATTTAATATCAGTTTTTGAGGCATTTGATTTTTTTAATGTAGAAACAAGATGTTAAACTAAGACATTTAAGTCTTTTGTCAACAATCTTTAAAGGAAGTGGTTAAAGTTTTCAGTTTTTCCTACCCCTCCTTTAGGTTGTGAGTTCAAAACCAATTAGTAGCAATTTTCCCCCTCCCCTAAGTAAAAATTGTTCAAAAAAAACTTTCAACAAGGTCGCAAACAACTTTTTGCAGGTGTTCAACAAATATGACTGCTCTAATCCGGGATTCATTGCAAATTCGAGCCAAAGAGTCCGCAACATTATTAGCTTCTCTTTGAATATATCGCACCACACTTTTCAATCTAGAGCAAGAAGATTCCAGATAGCTAGGACAATAGCATGGTTAGCTAGGAAAAATTATTATATGAACTCGGTTCACTACGTTATTCATGGTTTCATCCACTAAGAATCAATCACCTCAACTTTTTTATGTCATTTTTTTTCAAAGATAATTTTCATCTTTTTGTCATGTAAATAGGGAGTGAGTGGTTACTTAGGAGTTAATTTTTAGTGGATTAGTGATACAGAGAAAAAAATATGAGGTGGTTGATTTTTAATGGATATGACTATAATACGGGTGATAATGAGCCTGGCCGACTCGCAAGCTACTCGGGCTCGGCTCGAGTGAGCTCGACTCGAGGCCTTAACAAGCCAAGATGAGCCGACCCAAGCTCGGCTCGAAAAGCTCGTGAACAGGATCGAAATAATTATATATATATATATATATATATATATATATATATATATATATATATATATATACTCCATGTACACTTGTATGTTTCACTGTTGTTAACTTGTTATCATGGTTAAACATTTTAAATCTCTTTTTCCTTGTAGACTTGTATAATTTCGAAAATGTATTATGGTTACTTGTGGACTTCAAATATAAATATTATTTTCCCAAATAAGTTTACACATGTTATTTTTTAAAACTTCAATAAAAATATTTAAAAGCAATTTGAAAAAAGCAACCAGCTGAGCTCGAGCCTCGAGCCAAGCCCAAACTGTCCATTTTAAGCTCGAGCCCGAGCCTAAAATTTCAAGCTTGACGAGCTTTGAGCTTTAGCCGAACTCTCTAATACTATTTTCGAGCCGAGTCGAACCTGCCCATGCTCAAACTCAACTCGGCTCGTTATTACCCCTAAGCTAGAGCTTTCGATGAACTCATTTGCTTTTTGTTTTTCAAAGACTTAATTGTCAAATAGGTGCCCAAACTATACATTTTATTTCAAATAGGTGCCCAAAGTATTTTTCCAGCCAAGTAAGTGCCTAACTTTTTTAACGTTACCCTTTTAGGTGTCACGCCATCAACGTCCGTTAATTTTCTTCCGTTATCCATTCAAAAACTAACATGGGACATGCTTTATTTTGGATATCAAAACAGTCATACCAAATGCATCATTGAACCTAAAACAATAGTTTAATGAAAAAATTGACGAAATTGAAAGTTCAATGATATAAACGATATAACACCTAAAGTTCGATGGCATATGGTGTAGTTTACTCTATTTTTTTAAAAAAGTTTTTCTTTACCCTAAATGGTGGAAGACCCATCACTGTAAATGGCAAAGGAAGATGGAAAGTACTAAAAATTTGGGGTTTAACTCAATTGTTTGATGAATTATTTTTAATTAGGATCTAATTAATAGAATATATAATTTTTAAAGATTAAAATTATCATTATACTAAATCATCTCATCATCAGAAAGAAAAGAGTAACGTGAGTAATCAAATTTGCAGAAAAAATAATTTGGGAACTAAAACAAAAATTTAATAATTTAGTATTCAATAGTGTAGTTTACCCAAAACAATTTGTGAACAAAATTTTACTACATGCCCTTTATTGTGCGCCTCCAATCTATTCATTACCGGAAATTTTCGAAGGTGTTAAAAAAGATGGGAGAGACACAAAGTTCTGTTAGCATAAAATCCACATGTCAATATAAGATTGGTGGAACACAATAAAAGACACATACACAAGGACAGTGGAATTTTGTTCAATTTCGGTGAAATAAAGAAATTAAAAATAAATGCAACATAAGGTAAATTACACAAATCATCACCAACTTTTTTATTTTAACCTATTTTAGCTATTAAACTTTCAAAACGATTAATTTACTCACTAAGCTTTATACATTGATATATTTTAATCACTCTACCGTTAATTTATTAACGCCGTTATGACGTGTCATAAATAAATAATAAAATAATAATATAACTGAAAACGTCAGTAAAACTAATAAATTAAAAACCCAAAACGACAGTGCATTGAGGGATTGAACCTAACATTTTATTATTATACTCAAATTAGGGAACAATTGGGTTTAGGTTTTCATTGATTTGAAAGAAAAATTGGGTTTAGGATTTCATTGATTTGGAAGAAAAATTGGGTTTAGAGCTCGTCATAGATTCATGAAACATTTGTGTGGAAGAAATTTTAAAATTTCTTTGATATGAACCATGATGGCCTTGTGTATCCATGAGAGACTTTTAAAGGTTTTCCTTCTTTGTTTCTGTTCCTGGAAATGGAAATAGATTTCAATTTCTTACTCTGGGATTTTTAATAGGATTTCGAGCAATTAGAGTGAGTTATTTATTGTCAATGACAGGTACCTTCTTCATCAACCTTGTTCTTAGCAGCAAACTCGCCCAGTAATTTCTCTCTCAACTTTCCCTTTTTTCTATCTTAATTTTCAGATCGAACTTTGAAATTATACAACTTGACCTCTGATTTATATAGATTTTATGCCAATTAAATTCTTATATATAAGATTATGATGTTATTTTTCAAGTTTTAACTGAGTGGTGCAGGGAAAATTTCAATTCCTTCTGTTTTAATTGAGGTTAAAAACATCATCTGGGAATACATGTGACTATGTGAGTGATTACGGAGTATGCGACAGTGAAGGAAGGTAAATTATAAATAATAATTTCAAATAAAATATGACGTTCTTTTAAATATTGCTTTAAAGATTCAAAAAGCCTTTGAACATTTCGATTTTTTCCCTTTTTTTTCACTGAATCATTTAATGGATTTTTCGTTTCTTCATTGAATATTCCTCTGATTTATTTCTTCTTCTTTACTGAATTTACTTTCATGTTTTTCTTTTCTTTTGAATGTTAGAAATGTTATTAGGGTTAGGGATTTTAATTTATTAAAGGTAAATAAGAATTTAAATCAGAAATATAATTTTATTTATCAATTTTTTTAAATGATTAAAGTCTTACCTGGCTAAAAAATCATTAAAAAACCATGTCATCATAAAAGTAATTGGGTTAATGGTGGAGTGACGCAAATAGGTCAATATATAAAGTTTAGTGAGTAAATTGATCGTTTTAAAAGTTTACTGACTAAAATAAATTAGAGAGCAAAGTTCAGTGATGATTTATGTAATTTACCCTAATTATAATTTAAAGAAAATATAAGTTCAAAAATAAATTCTGAAAACTAGAAAAATTATATTTCATTTTTTTTTCATTTTTATGAGTTTTTCCAATTGTATATTTATTTATTTATTTATATTACATTACATGTATGATCTGATTAGATATGTGACGTTTTTAACAATAATAACGATTGGAATAAAATAATAATAATAATAATAATAATAATACAGAAAACAAATTAAAAAAATATCAACAAGAACTCTAGCGGAAATTAAGCTAAAATAGACGAGATAATTAGCTATTAAGCTAAAAAAAAACACGTTTCCACCTTCGCAACCAACAGCCTTGTCATAGACCCCACACCCCATACTTCAAATCCTGACCGTTAATCATAAAGTATTGCATGATAAAACAAAAATAAAACCCAAAGCGCGCTTTAAATTGTAGAGTCCCATTTTTTTCTTACATTTTTTTTTTCCTTATAATACTATTTCATTAATTATATATAACTTTTTACCAAATTTGCTGTTATTGAATGGAATAGCAGTAATTCAGTTTAAAATTTTCTATTTTTTATAAATGAATAAATAATACTGGTAAGTATACTTTTTATCCTCTAATTTGTTATATAACATATTAAATAAACTTCACCATTGGTCAAAAAAATCCAACTTGACCAGTTATTTAAAACTCCGTTTTCTTTTTTTGCTTAACTATAAAATAAGCGTCCAAACTATGCATTTTTGAAAAAAGTTTTTAAAATATTTTTTGACTGAAATAGGTGTCTAACGTTTTTTTGTCTAAAATAAATGTCTAAAATTTTATTTCGTTACTGTTTTAAGATAATATCGAAAAAATTCATCGCCTTAACAGAATTTGACACGAGTCTTTTATTTTATTTTTAATTTTTTCAAAGAAATTGAAAAAAGAAAAATAATTTTTAAACAGTATCCTAAAATTTCAAGAAATTATGAAACAATCCTAAATTTCTAAAACTTCAAACCCCCAAATTCAAAAATTAATATCATTACCGTCGTCGATAACCTTACTGGACTCCATCACCGCCATTACCGAAACTCAGCCACCTATTTTCGATAGGCGACGAGAGACGTGCTAATTGGATGTCGAACGGTTAAAGCTTTTTGCATTCGCCATCTGATTGACATCTCTTTCCTTCAATTACCGACGACAAGTGATTGAGACAAATGAGCGTGGGTCTCCGACGACGGCGATGGTGGCATCTAAAAAGACTATTGCCGGCGGTGACGGTATCAATTTTGGGATTTGAAGTTTTAAGAATTTGTGATTACTTTATAATTTTTAAAAATTAACTTTTGAAAAAAAAATAAAAGTTACGCGCCAATCTATAACTTAATGATGACTTTTTTTTGATAGAATAACTTAAAAAAAAGACTAAAATAAAATATTAAACCCTTATTTTAATAAAAAAATACTTTAAACCTATTATAAAAAACCCAAAATTTAGACACCTATTTCATAATTAAGAATTTCCTTTTACCAAACTCTTTTAATGATTTTTACAATACGCGACTCATTCATCTCTTACCCTCATCTCAGTTCTCAAGTTTTGTTGGTTTCTTAGTTTTTCTTCTTTATTCTTGAAAATTGAATTTTCAAAAATAAAAGAAGGTTGACTTTATTCTGCAAATTCAATTATTTCATCAGCTTTTGCTTTCTGGGTTTATGGGATTTGTGTATATTCTCAACCTAACATAGCTTAATGGTTTGTGAAATCTGTTCTTTTTTCACCTACTTGGCTTAATGGGTTATTGATTTAAGAAAAGAAGATTCACCTTTTTATCCCAATCATCAATTTTGAAGGCAGTTTCGTTTTAGTTTTAGTCGAGTAAAGTTTTTGTTTTTCAGCAGAATTTTGCTTTGTTGGGAGGTGTAAACAGTCAATGGATGCCGTCCATGATGATGTTAATGGACATAAGAATGAGACTTCAGGTACCATAGATTCTCCAAAAGTTGAAGACAATACTGATGGAGATGATTACAACGAGTCCAATACTTTGTTGCCACCAAAGAGAGGTGGGATATCAAGAAAATCTGAAAAGACTGAGCGAAAAGTCCAATGGAATGATAGAAATGGGAATAAACTCGCAGAGATTATAGTGTTTGAACCGAGGTAATTTGAATCTGAGTTTTCCTGCTAATGGATGCACTACTTTGTTTGATGTTTGAGACTTTTATTGTACTTTTTTGCACTTGTTTTTTTAGATCTGTCATTTAGCTGATTTTGTCTGTATTGAGCTCTAATATCTGCAAAACTATTGATCTTTTAGATCTCTTTGGCTTTGGTGAAGTTGCATATCAGTCTAAGCTAAATGACAGCTCTAAAGAGCAGAACCGTCATCTCTTTTTGTTTTGTATTATGGCTTGGAGGGTTTGCTTTGGTGGATACTTTCTGTATTTAGTATTTGATTTTGTCAAGTTTTCAATTGTTGTTTGCTTTGCCTACAATCTTGGGGCTCAATTGTAGTTGGTCCTTGTAAATGGCCCTTACCAATCTTAGGAAAAAAGTTTTGAAATTTATCTTATTTTCCAAAGTGGCTTTCGTTACGGCATGTCTTTCGGGCATTTTCTTAAAGTTTTAGGATTGCTTATGCGCATTTCTTCAAAAGTTTTGTTGGCATAAGCTATAGACAAACAGCATAGGACGCTAAATATGGTGTTCTTGTGTTCTATTTCCCTGTATTGCATTGGCATCCTACTATATAAGTATATAGTAGATCTACCAACCATTTTGAAACATCAAGAACTTTCCTTCAAGTACAAAGGACTATCTTCTCTGATAACTCGATTCGAGTAGTTCTTGACGAATTAACTAGAAATTACTTGAGATGAATTCTATTTAAATTTTAACAGTATGTGTTCACATGATATATTCCATTTGTATTTTTTGGTTTCTTTTATCAAAATAAGGGCATTTTTCTTTTCATGCCAAAAACTTCATTGATATTCTTGATCGAGTTTGAACTATCCTGCGGAATTCTTTGATATATTGAATATGATCGTTTTTTCTTTCTTCCATATTAGATGATAAATTGTGCAAGAAACTATGTGAATACAGAGCCTTTGGTTTAACATATATTTAATCTTATATCATGAAAATCACAACTGACCTTGCAGTTTGATGTACTTAGTCTTGAATAGTTGCTAGTGTGCTTTTCATTGGTTCGCCATTGTATCTCAAGGCAGCCTAATGTCTTAACCTTGCCCGCAGTGATGTGAGCGATTCTGATGAAGATGATTCGGACTCGGATTCCTGTATATGTATGATAATGTAGATAAAATGTTTGGAAAGATCAATTTTTGGGCTTCAGTTTCCACCTTGATTTTGATGATTTTGCTACAAGATAGCCTTCATGGTTTCTACTTGGTTTTGAAAGGATAGATTAAAACTTTTTTACATACACTCAAGTGTGAGTGTTGGATCATACAAGTACTTCAAGAAAAATGAAGAGTCCGGGTAACAGAAGATTAAAGGGTCCAGAAGCTGAGCAAGACAGTCTCGTATATTAGCAGTTCATCAAACTGGAGCTCCTTATAATTTCTAAGGTGGTCTGACATGCGTTTCACATTGAAGAGATGAGAATTCCATGGACCTTGTCTTAGAAATGAAAGCAGATAAAGATGATGGCTATCTTTCTTGCATAATGAATATTGATTGATCGTTATGATCTTTCTTTTTGCCCCTTCTATGTTGATACACTTTTTGTACCACAATCAAGAAATCACATTCCAAGATAGCAAAATGAAGTAATCATTCTTTTATCTCATATCTGCTTCCTATTTATGGCCCTGGATTGTTTATGAATGTTAATCTCCATCATAATACTAATGATTGCTAGTTGCTAGTTGTTAGTTGTTTTGCTGATGCAGAAGAACAACAACTTGCTCTCACAGAACCGTAACTCCCTTTTTCAAAAGACGTCTAACAGAATGTGTTTCTGTTTATATAACAGAGCTCTCATATTCTAGTTAGCATAGTGTGTTTGAGAAGCCTGAAATTAAATAGTCTAATTTCAACACATTGTTCAAATCCTTATACAAGAAAGTACATCATGAACAAGTAGGAGCCCCTTGGCTACCACCAGAATGACCAAATCTTATAACCTTCTCAAATGAATCAAAGAATCAAAAACCGACATACAAACAAACAAGCAATCAATACCCCAAACTTCTACACACCCTTGTCTCATAAACTTAGAATATGGGAGAAGCACCTTGCTGCTGCCATTGCACTCTTGAAAAACTATAGGTTGGTGATATCTAAGATCACCCTATCTTCTCGACTTCTCCTGGAGAACGACCCATCTGATATGCTTTTCTTTGATTGCAGGGTATCAATATTCGGTGAAATCAACCAATTCGAGAGGCTAGCGTTGACTGCTATGTCTTGCAGAAGGGACTTTGACTGATTATAATTCGGTGAGCAGTTGGATCTCGGGTTTGTAGTGAAGGGTAATTGTGATTCTTCCTCTACTGCGACATTCTCCTTCCTCGTCTGCTTCGGGTTTACGGCTGCTCTAGCTTTGATTTCTTTCCACTGATTCGTGTTTTCGAAAGGATTCAGAACGGAACATAGATATTGGCTTCTGATCCTTGCATTTCCATCTGTTGAATCACGAAGTGACACTTGATTCTTGGACTTGTCATCTTCCAATTGAATCAAGTCATCTCCCTTTGTTGAAACCATGTTTGGAGATTCAAATTGATCATCAACATCTTTGTAATCATCATCATCAAAATAATAATCATCATCTTCTATACCACTTTCCTCATACACCATTTCATCATCTTCATCATAGCAGTCTCTACAGTTTCGGTATCTATAGTTGCAAGGATAAACACTAGTCTGCAATGAACTCGAAACGCCCTCGGATAAAAAGGGTAGGCTCCCTTTTCCAGCTTCTCCTCTATTCTTTTCATTCTCTTCTTCTTCTTCTTCAACACTCTGTAAAAACCTGTAGGTAGTTGTTTCTTCATCCGGAATCGGCTCATAGGTTTGAACATTCAGGTTAAAGCTCACTTTTTTCCTAATTTTAACACTCGATCTCTCCTTAATCTTATTACTGCAATCAACATAGAAATCAGATACCATTAAAGGTACAATGTAAATGTTTCATTTAAAGAAACACTTCCATTAAAAAAATCCTGCAACTGACCTCAGCTGACATTTTGAGACAAGGGAGTCTTCTGGGAAGTCAACATCAGAGGAATCCAAGGGTTCATAGCTAACAAGTCTCTGCAATAACAACCATTAAATATCAAAATCTGAAACTTTACCGAATCATTATCCGAAAACACACTCACACAAAAAGAGAAAACTTACTGAATCTGCAGGTCCAGAGAGAATCGGGTTGGCTGGTTTTCGACGTTTTCTTTTAGTAGAAACCCCAAAACACCCAAGGAAACACCCCATTGTAAAAGTACCAAAGAAATGACTGGGGAGAATCAACAGACGTCCATGGTGAAAAATAAAGAAAAAACAAAGGAGAGAGAGAGAAAGTGAAAGGTGGAGCAAGGAATGGAGAATTTGAGAGTGGGGTGATTTTTAAATTTGGAGTTTTTTTTAGGCTCCAACGGTTTATGAAAAATAAGAACGTTGGAAGCTTTAATGATGATACAACACAAGGGACAATAGTCATGGAGGTTTGGTTGGGTTTCAACTTTCAAACAATACTTTTGTTTTTGTTTACCTATGGAAATTGCGGCTGTCTATCTCCACTTGTCTTTAATGTTTGCTTCTTCCCTTTTTCATCTTATGTCTATGTTAATTTAATCATGCTTATCATTATGCATTCAAATTCGAACCATATAAATCATTATGCATTCAAATTCGAACCAAATAAATTTTGAAATATAAAAAATTATTTTTGAAATAAAGAAATATAACATGGTATAATAGGGGTAAACATTCGATCCAATTGACTCGAGTCGAGTAAAAAAAATAAGTTGGTCGAGTTTACAAGTATTATTTTATAACTTAAACTTTATTTTTTTTCGAGTCGGGTTATTCGAGTTTCTGTTCAAATTTAATTGTGGATATTACTAATTAGTTCTAATTTAAACAACTTTCTATAACCATATACGACATAAATATATATTTCTTCATATTTTTCATTTGTGATATACATATATCAAGCAAAGCTGTGAGACTCGACTCGAACTTAAAAACTAATCAACTAATTACTAAAAATTTCGTGTTATTAGAATTCTCAATTTGTAACTCAAGTTTTATTTGAAATTTCTTCGAATCGAATTCATATTTTTCATTTGTAATATACATATATCAAGCAAAGTTGTGAGACTCGACTCGAACTTGAAAACTAATCTATTAATTATTAAAAATTTCGTATTATTCGAATTCTCATTTTGTAACTCAAGCTTTATTTGAATTTTTTCGAATCAAATTTATAAAATTACGATTCAATTTAAGTCGAGTCTTTCTTCGTGTCGAATTGAAAAATTCTAGTATTTTCTAAATTCGAGTTTTGCTGATTCCTAAGTATAAACTAGATAAATAGAGTGAGTTGGATTCGAGCCTTTACTACTGGAGCCAAGTCGCTCTCTTATTCTAAATGGGTCATTTTTTTTTTAGTGTATTTTCAAACCTAATATTTTCAATGTTAAATTAGAATTTGAATGAATATCAAACGAGCATTCAAGTTTAGACAAATAACTCGGAGGTTAAAAATGTTCATGGAGTATTAAATACATTCGAAGCCAAATGATTGCTCTCTCAAATATAAAGGTTTACTCTCTTTTTTAGAGAATATGTAAGGGTGAAGTTAAGATCGAATATTAGGAAGAATAAATATTTATTAAATTTTAAGTCTAAAATTTAAGAGAAGCAAAATTTTAATTTTACTATTATTTAAACTAAAAAAGATCTCAAATATAGTTACACTAATTTTTTTTTGAGAAAAACAACGACCCCTCTCAATTTTACACATACCTCTGTTCCTGAATAGGAGTAATGAGCTTGAAAAATGAACTTCGGTAAAAAAAAATTAAGCATGTTCAAGAATTTGATTAACAATCCAACTCAACTTACTATTAGTGATATAATTTTATTTTAGGATAAAGTTCACAAATGGTCACTGAACTTTGTTAAAAAAATAAAATAATAATCAAACTTTCAAATGTTATAAAATGACAATTAAACTTTATATTTTATAACAAAATGGTAACTTGGCCGTTAATTACTTAACATGACTGTTATAAAATTTTGCATAATGGCACATTAAGTCCTTTATCTCCCTATTTTTGAATATATAAATATGAAGAACTAAATATGCTATTATACAAAGTTTCATAATAGCCGCGTTAAGTATTTAACGGCTGAGTTACTATTTTGTTACAAAACATAAAGTTTAATTGTCATTTTGTAACATTTAAAAGTTTGGTTACTATTTTATTTTTTTAACAAAATTTAATGACCATTTGTGAATTTTACTCTTTATTTTATTACGAGGGATAGTTAATATTTGAATGATAAATTTTCCCATATATTTGATGAGAGCACGAGCAATACCTTTACATGCCTATGTTACTTGGACACAGATTATATATACATTAAACGTATCTTAAGTTTAATCATGTTGATTGTTAATATCAATAGGGGTCAGAGTTGGCGGACCGACGGTGGTTTTTTATAAGAATATGTCAGTTACTCTCTGTATAGTGAATGATAGTGTCTCTTTAACCCTCCTTCCTCATTCTTCTCATTGCATGTCCTATTTATACTACCGGGACAGGTTCTGACTAGGTAATCGTGGCGTGTTGATTGGATTGACTATGATGGGATGTTGTAGGTTCACATCATCACCCGCAACGATCTCGTTACATTGTTACGGGATTGTTGGGCAGGATGCTGTCTGTAATCTTACGTTCATCATGCATTACAGAAGATGTTAGTCAGGTCGTGGACGATCGTGTGGGATCGTCGAATGACCTTCGTGTTATACTGCTCGTGACCCTATTTGTTTGTCGTAGGCTGTATGGCTTTGACACGTGACGGTGGGTATTACTAACAAATTATATATAGAGATAAGATCCAAATACACAATATATAAGTTTTTTAGTTTTACACTGACTTTGAATTAGTTGGATGTAAATTAATGTTTAGGATTAGAAGTTGAAAAATAAGATTTTTAAGCATAACCCACTCAGATAAACACTTATTTTGCTTCGAGTAAAACTGCTCCAAAACCTAAGCCCCGTTCATCCAAAATTCCCAGCCTATGTTTGCAACTTTCTCAAGAATTGTTGCTCGATTTATGTCTTCGTTGACTAGGTTCTCACCCCTAAGCTTAGTTATCGATTTTATCGACGGAAGTTGGTCTGTTCTGGTGAGATTTTGGCTTCCGGTCGCAACAGGGAGGATTATTTTTTCCTCTATTCTTTGCCTCATTTTTCATTTCTCCTATCCTTAGATGAGTTTCCGAGGCTCTTCATCTCTACCTGGACCTCGTGTAGTGCAGGTTTTAGCTCGTGTCCGGTGATAGAAAAGGGATGGCAAAGAGGGGCTGTAAGGAGGTTTGGCCTCTTCGTCTGACGACGTGGTTCTAGTCCCAGAGGTTTTCTACGCTACTACCAGTATCAGTATGCTGGGAGGTAGGTGAATTTCTCCGTTGAAGGGATTCCCCCTGCCTTTGACAGCCGAAAAAAGGATCAATCTTGCTTCGATACCATCATTCTCGCTGAGCCTGAGTCTTACCGATGCAGCATTTCTTTAGTGAGGTGTTGGGTTTCCGACGGTGCCAACGGTTTAAGTAATGGAAGTAGTAATGAGTTTTCATCTCGCACAAATGATGCTGTAGTAGGTTTAAAACTTCAGTTTTTCGATGATAGTGCTGGCTGTCTTGGACCTGTAATTTACCGTTGGGATTTTTTAATGTTTTGTGATATTCCCTCTTTTGGCTATTATGGTTATGTTCGTTGCTGGAAATGTCATGTTATTTCGTGGTTTAGTCTTGTAGCAGGTCTTGATTTTCAGTTTTTCCATACGAAAGATATTACAAAGGAAGGAAGGATGGGAATAGAGGACCGAATGTATTTATGGATTTGTCTAGATTTAATGGCTCCTCTAAGTACTTCCTATTGTCACGCCTAAGAAGAGGCGGGGTCATTAATCTCACGTCGAAAAAAAAAGGTCTTAGGATATAAATACGGTAGCGTTGTACATCCTATCAGATATATTTTTTGGGAAGAGGATAATAGCCCCGTGACAAGTGGTATCAGAGTGACCATTTGACTGTCTGATTTCACGCCGAGCGCTCATGAGTGAGGTAGGCACGGTGGACAACTGTGACAAGGTGGCCCATCACGAGAACAAAAGCTCGTCACGAGGTTGAGTGGGGAAGAATGTCACGCCTGAGAAGAGGTGGAGTCATTAATCCCACATCGAAAAGAAAAAAAGAGGTCTTGAGATATAAATACGACGGCGCTGCACATCCTATCAGACATGTCTTTTGGGAAGAAGGTAATGGCCCCGTGACATTATCATTTGGTTCAAAGGTCACAAATCTACTTGTTATTCAGGTCCAGATATCTTGAAAGAACTTTCTCGTTTGAGAGAACCATAATTTCCGTTCTTGTTATGGTGTTTGACAGTTCTCTTAACGTTAAGTTTGATCTGAGTTTCTGGTTTCTAGTTTCTTTCTATGATTTCCTGCTTCATCGTTAAGATTATGTGTTTTTCTTGGTTTGTGATTGTAGTGAAGTATCTGCGGCTTGCTTCGAACAATTTGTTGGTTTACTAGGAGTTGGGCGATCTAGATAAGGGGATTGCTATGTTCTTTTCCTCTGATTGGAAGTGTAACACCCTAAATTATTGTGTAAAAAATGTATGAAAATGAAATAAAAATGATGAAAAAAGGGGGTTGCAACCAAGGAGGTTTGAACCCATGACCCCTTGGTTGTATGTGTTAACCATATGAACTAACAACCTTATTGGTTTTAGTCTTCTTCAGGGAATTTTAACCTGTAATGGCCGGTCTGGTCTAATATTATTAAAATATCCCAAATAAGGCATCTAAAACCCGATCAAATTTTAGACTTTCTGGATTCTTCCTAACCCCCTCATTTAACCCTTCAAATTGGTCAATTTCGTCCTCCCTCATCGCTCGTCAGTGTCGTGCACCGCTGCCATTATTGTGCTCGCTGGTGTGCCCTAATAAAATCCCCTCAAACCACACGCTGATCCATCACTCTAATCTCCAGGAAATCGCAGTTGAAGGTTTTCCAAATTAGGGTTTTTCCCTCTTGGATTTTTGGCGATTCTGGCCACTTTCCTTGTCTACTCGATCGTAAAGCTGAACAAAACTTATCTGATCGATCGTGTAACGCCCCGGTTTTAGGGCTTAGCGGTTTAGTGGGTTATTAGACGGTTTGGTGGACTGGAGTAGAGATTCGAGTCGGTTTCGGGATCATATATTTTTGGTGTTGGAAAAATTATGAAAAATATTTAAAAATCATTATTAATTATATATTTAATAATGGTAGAATCAATTTTGAAAAATTAGTTTTGGAAGGTGGACATTTTGGTTAGTGACCAAAATGAAAGTTTTGAAAACTATGATTTTCTAGTGACTAAAATGAAAATGGTTAAATACTTAGAATCTTTAAGGAGCTATTTTACCGATTTGTTTATGAAGGTTTCTCCCTTAATTTAATTAATTTAAACATGTGCTTTAATTAATAATTAAAATAGAATTTTGTTAAAAATGTGGTTATCTTTTCTTAAACAAAAATCACGTCATTTTTCTCTCAATTTTTTCTCTCTATTCTCTCCTCAGCTAAACACTCAGATTTCATCAAATTTCCAGAGGTGAGGTGGTTTCTAACTTGATTTTATTGTTCCAAATTATTTTACAAAGATTGTTTATACAAAATCTCACATTAATCTTGTGATTTCTTAGCTTTTCACAAATCAATTGAGGGAGAAACTTCACAATAGGGGTAAGGTCCGAGATCTCCTCTACTGTATGGTTCTTTATTGAAATTCCCAAGCCTTTGATCCTTGCTTTTGCATTTCTAATCTGATTTTGATGATTTTCTAATGATTTAATGAGATATTTGGGGAAAATGTGTTGATTCGCGAATTGAATCTGATTTCCAGTATGTAATGGTGATTTGACTCATATTTTGGATGTTTAACAATTTTTATAAGTGATTTTTATCAATGGAATCCCGAAACATAAGAGTCTTTATTTGTTTAGGTTGTAGTTTTGAGGTTTTGTGTTGAAATTATGGTTGTTAGGTTGCTGGAGGTGGTAGGTTGTCTTGGATCTGTTTTTAGATGTGTTTTGGTGTTGAAAATAATGCTAGGTTGATAGATGTTGGCTGGGTTGTGAATCGAAGTGTTTTGGTCTTGATTTCAGTTGTTGTAGAGGGTTAATTGTGAGGGTGTTATGGAAATCTGAGAAGGATTGTGTTTGCTGTGTTTAGAATGCATTATGATGCATTAATCCTCTATTGTTGTGTGGTAAAAACATGGGAGGTTGATCCGTAGGTGTTTGGAGAGGTGTAGTAGACTTCGGATGCTTGTTTACGCGTTGGCGAATCAAAGTTTCGCGTATCGATGAGTGAAAACGTGGTTTAAAGCGTTTTGATGTTTTGGAACAAAGTTTTGGGAGTTAAGGTAGAGCTTGAAACGCTTACCTAGACTCGAAAGTAAGTATAAAGTGGATTTCTCTCTCGGTCGTGCTAGTTTGAAATGGTTTTATGCACTTGTTTTAATTTACATGTTACCTATTGTTTAAGAATGTTTTAAAGTATTTGATATACTGGTTTTAAGCATGAAATGTTGAATGATGCACATGGTAAGTGATCCTTGTAAGTATATGGTTTGTACTTGTGGTTTAAAGCATGGTTGTTGCTTTGGAAAAATGTTTTGGTTAATGCTTGTTTAAAATAGTGAGGTAAACGTTAAAATGGATAATTATATTGGCAAGTGATGCGGTTTTAAAATTGTTATCGGATATAGTTGGCCGGCCATTGGATTGAGTGCACTATAAATAAGTCGCCTTGGATGTCGAGGGGTTTATACGGTGTACTGAATACTCCATCCAAGTACCCTAACGTTAGAGGGGTTAAACGGTACTGAATACTCCCGTTAGTGGATTAAGCGTCTAACCGATGATTGGGGTGGATGTCCCCGTGGGTTGTTATTGTACCCGGTTGTTAATGTACCGCGATTGTAATTGTATCGCTATTCCGGTTGAGATGGCTTGAAGTGTTGGGTTAACACTTATTGAATCTGTGTATCCGATGAACTCTTTTGTTAATGGACTTGTTACTGATCACTTGTAAGCCAATATAATTGTTAATGTATCATTGAAATGTTTAATGTTGTATAATGTGATTTATACATGTTTCTCCTTAAGCTTTGCATTTGGTAGTAATGCATGGGAAGGCTTAAGTGGAGGGTTAGTAATGAGATTTGTTGTTGATTAATGATACATGTAGCATATGGTTTATTATGCTGGTTTTAATGATATAAAGTGCATGTTTTCAAAAGGGGCATGATGATGATGTTTTTAAAGGATGATGTTAAATAAATGATTTTAAATGCATTGATGGTGGTTGTTTTGAGCATTCCTCACTAAGCCTTGTGTGCTTACGCTCTTGTTTTCCATGAATGCAGATAATTGAGGTCTTGGAAGGCAGCAAGAAGCAAGAGGATCTTGGCAAGACTTGTTTCCAAAGTATGTCTTGGTTTAGACTATAATTAATAAGGGCAATGTGGTACCTATTGTGTTTTGGGAGATGTTTTGTGGAACTCCCTGTTTGAGCATGTTTCTTTAGTTGCTTTTGGGTTGTAAATGGCCTTTAAAGTCTGTTTTGATGCTAGTTTACCTTTTTGACATGTTGCTTGGAAGGACATTAGGAATCATGCCTATAGATTCCCTTTTGATGTTTAATGCTTGTTGTGCTGTAGGAATGAAGTTGCTAGTTGGCTTGTGATATGTAAGGCATGTTGGTATGGTGTTATAAGCATGTTGAAATGGTTTGAGAATGTTTTTGAGATGAAAAACCAGCAAATTGTGGCATTACAGGTCCAGGCGTACCGATACGCGGGGGACCGTATCGGTACTGCTAGACATTTTCTCACCTGAGAGATCGGTACACGTAAGGGAGTACAGGTACGCCTAGGTGATTTTTGGCCCGGCGTACCGATACGAGTAATGGTGTATCGGTACACGTTCTAGCCTCTGGAATTTCATTTTTTCAATCCAAACCCGTGTACCAATACCTATGTAAGCGTACCGGTACATATGTTAAAAAGATTCAAAAGTTAGGTAAGTTCGTTATGGAGTATCGATACCTGCCGTGGTGTATCGGTACAGGCATTTTGTGCGTATCAGTACGGTGTCACCCGTACCGATACCTGAGGCTGTTTTCTGTAATGTTGGCTTGGCAGTTTTGCTTTCTTTGCATTCTAGTCCCTGAATCTTGTCCATGTGATTGTATGAGCTTGAATGATCAATTTGAGATGAATGATCAGAACCTGACTAATTAAAGATTGGTATATTAAAAGTGACTTAAATCCTGCAAATTTCTTGTATTTGCAATTTGGTCCTTAAAAATTGCAAATGTGATCAATTGGATGTCAAAATGATGTTCGATTAAGGTGGGGTTATACCTGAGTGATGCATGTACACGTAGGACTAATAATTGGCATCTAGACAAGATAAAAAATGGATCGAGTTTTGTTGAATCTCTTCGGTTTGTTGCGGTAAACCTAATGTAGCTTTCTCGATTTGGTCTGGCAGCTAGACCGGGTCAAGGGGGTTACGGATCGATCGTCCGTCTGACATCGATAGAGGCTTCGTCGGGGCTATGCTGTTTTTTGACCGTTCGTTGCGTTATGGGTAAGTTCAAGTGAGCTTCCGATTGATTTCTGACCTAATTCCAGTTAATGAATGATGTGGCTTTATGATCTGGTGAAAATTTTGCATTTTGGGTTGTTTTTTCGGCCGTCCAAGGCCGCGCGTGGGCGTCACGCGCCGTTCAGGGCGATTTCTGGCCGTCTTGAACGGTAGTTCCTAAACCAGTTTGAACCGACCTTGAATCGGCCTTATAAAACCCAAATCGAACCGACCGAGCTAAACCAATGAGTTAACTCATCCGAGTCAGTCCAATGAGTTAACTCATCCGAGTCAGTCTTATGAGTCAACTCGTCTAAGTCAGCCCAGTAGACCCGAGTCGACCCGACCCGAGCCGAATTGACCCGACCCAAGTTGGCCTTGACCCGTTGACTACTGACGTCATCATGATGATATCAGCGTTGATCGTTGACTGCTGACGTCAGCATGATGATGTCAGCATTGACTTTGACCCAAAAAGTTAAATTTTTCGAAAATCCTTATTTTATGTTTTTTGACGTCTTGAGTCCGTTTTTTAAGTTTGTTTCACAAAGTTTTGACCCAAAAGCCTCCAAATCTGACCTTGAACATGAACTTGTATATTTGTTTCATTATTTAGTTTAAAGGCAATATGTTTAAGGACTAATTTTGGATTGCGGTTGAATGAAGGTATTTTCATATCCTAGAATATAAGATCTGGAGGGACGTCGAGTTTAGAAGTGGTCGAAGATAATTTTAAGAGCTTGAGTGGTGTAGCTCAGAGTCCAAGTAATATGTTGTTACCTGTTGCATGCTTTATGAAATATGTTGGTAATTGGTTAAAGTATGCATGATTATAATTAAGTGTACTTTCAACTCTTTTTAAGTCAATTCGTTTACGAAATAAAAGAATGGTAATCTGGATAAGATTGAACTATCCAAAAGAGAATTTTTGATGGATCAGAAGGATTCTGAGTTCGGTAAGTGATTAATAAGACAGTTAATCTCCCAATCAGATAAATAATGTTAAAGGATTTGATACCTAAAATGTTTTGTTAAGAAATAACGATAATACCCTTGAGACGTAAGAATGACTAAAATACCCCTAACAAAGGAAATAACCTAGAATTTACATTCGATCTGATAAAATAATTACGGTATTTGAAATCCCTGATCTATTGGAAAAGACTTCGGTATCAGGATGGAAATATGTGTGATAACAGAACACTTGGATTCTTCCGAACTCTGGATAAACACCTGAAGATAAATTTACTGAAAGTTCTTCGTATTCCTGAACTGATTTAAATAACAATAATGAATGAATTGATCATAATGATTAAAATGACAAAAATAATCGTAGGCACTGAAATTACCAAATTAACTAAAATAAAGGTTATACTCTCGAGATTCTAAAATGAATAAGTTGTTTGTAAGGACCGTAAGGATCAAGATGTCTGAACTACCATTAAACACTTAAATAATTAAATACCCACGTGACTTAATATGTGAAAGCTTGGAAATTCTAAAATTTTTTATAGACTGCAAATGACTGCAATGCCCTTATAGGTTTGAAGCCTGACTTATGAAAATAAGTCATTCTTAATACCGTTATAATAATGAAAGAATACTACGCAAATACATATTTAATCATTCGAGGCTCGTTCTAAGATAATTTGTGACGGTGGCTTGTTCAACTATACCACACAACTAGAACTAAATATTGAACACGCGTAAGGTGTACCTATTGGAATGCTTGAAAAGTAATGCATTGATGAGACGTGGTTAATGGAATAGACTTGGAAGCCTGGCATGCCGTCAACAATCTTCAGCACAGAAAATCACCAATTTACCCTATCAGGATTAAACTATGAAATCGCCCCTGAGAATTAAAATAACCAAAATACCCTTATAAGCAAAATTGACTGAAACCCTCATGATATATCTGGAATCTTGATTAATCTTGATCTATCCGACTTCCCAAAATCTATCCTGATATATTTGAATTCTAGCACAATCATGACTTCCATCTATCTGAAATACACCTCTGTATTTGATCTGAAAAACATGCTCGCTGGTTACTATTTCACTAAAATTAATTGTCTGCTTTATATCTACTGCTACAACTACTTACTGCTTATTACTGTTATTATTACCTAGACTATTTTATTGGGGTAGTTGGGATATGATATAAATTCTTTAAAGGTTTAGACCTGATATGATAAGGTAATACCTTCTGGCTTCTCTATCAGGTTCCAATGCTTCAGCTAGGGTAATACCTTCTAGCTTCTGTATCAGGTTCCTATGCTTCGGCTTGGGTCATACCTTCTGACTTCTGTATCAGGTTCCTATGCTTCGGTTGGGGTAATACCTTCTGACTTCTGAATCAGGTTCTTATGCTTCGGCTAGGGTAATACCTTCTAACTTCTTTATTAGGTTCATATGCTTCGGCTAAGGTAATACCTTCTGGCTTCTGTGTCAGGTTCATATGCTTCTACTAGGGTAATACATTTTACATTATGCATTCAGTCTTCTATGCTTCACTTAGGGTAATTCCTTCTAGACTTAGGTCCAACGGGCCTGGATTAAGCCCTTATATATAAAATTATGGGGAATTGTATACTGGAGCTCGGTTGAAGGGTTGTTAGGTGATTAAAATAAAACTTTCTCGCCCCCTTTAAACATCTACCTACTGAATTAATTTCCCAAAATCTAAAACTTTTTATATGCTTCCGACTCAATGGAACACACTAAACTCCTGAGATCAACTTCTGTAAACTACCTCTCTTCTGATTCTTCAGACTATAGGCTTCTCGCCTGATATTCGAGTGGTTGTAGAAAGAACAACCCTATTACCTTCAGATAAACCGCTTTATTGGAATATCGAATCAAATCAGACCTTAGTGTTGCCTGAAACACCATAATAGCTTTACGTTTTGCCATATATCTGCTTGTGCCTTTAGCATCTCTTGGTAGTTCTGTATTACTAAGCTTCCTGCAGCTTATTTTGTTTTTACCATCATAGGTTAGAAGAAATCTATTATGGTATAGTGATCGACATCAGTGTTTAGAGTTATCTCGACGTTGCTTCTGGAGTACAGTACTAGTACAGTTAGTGGGCATGTATGTCGTGTATTGTTTTATGCTAGTGTCTGTAATATATTTTCCGAACTATTGTTACATGTTTAAATGATTTTCTGAAATTGTATTTTGAACAGAAGTTTGTTTTACAATTTTTAACGTATTTAAAGAAAACATTTTTATGCGAATTTTTTACCGTGAATCGCTCTTGTGACCCTAATGTGACCTTCGAGATTTAAGTGTAATGCATAGGTAGGTCTAGGTGGTTACAAGAAGTTCGGTTTTTATGGGATCTATTTTAATCCTCTGCCTAGCTCTAAAGATTTCTCTACCTTTGAAAAACTTGAACAATGTGCGCTGGACGATGGTAGTCAACCTAGGACTTTACAAACCAGTCATATCTATGTCAATGACCTCGGTCAAGGGAAAAAGTCAGAAAAGAAAAAATGTGCTTAATGTTTCATACTCTTTTTCCATGCAGATGCCAAAAGCTATGAGTGTTAGATTGGACATATGACATTCGATTGTGTCTCTAATATGTTTTGTAATTGTTTGAGTGACATCCAAGTGATTGTAAGTTGAGACAATTTGAGTTTGTAAAATCTATTATTGGAATGACTATGAACTTAGATAACTTGCGTTATATTAACAGATGAGAGGAGACGAAGGTTGATTGGGGAAAGAAACACCACGAGTAGCTAGTAATATGGGTCAGCCAACGATATAGTTCTATACCGAAATGTTACCCTATTTTGAGACACGACATGATGATTTAAACATGCTACACGTCATGATTCATGCATTATAAGAAGTCGTATCTACTATCTGAGGAGCAATGAGTTGGATCGATTCATCAACATCCACTGATACAATATCAGCGTCCCCAACTAATCGGGGTAGATGTTTAAAAATGCTTTTGCACATCCAACAGTAATCCCGAACGCACCTTGAATCGAGGTGGCTCATCATCAACACCATCCCAAACCCCACTTTCATGCACCGTCAATATCGAGCGCATTTGGTCCAATTGTTACAAAATGATCATTAAATTAATCAGATTCTTGCACTATTTTATAAAATTCAGTGACCATTTTGTAACATTCGATTAATGTAATGACCATTTTGTAACATTTGATTAATGTAATGACCATTTTGTAACATTTAAAAGGTTAGTGACCAAAACAATTGTTTTTTATAGTTTAATGACTACTGGTGTACTTTAACCTTTAATTTAACGATAGCTATATCAGCTCAATTTCTAGGTTTTCATGTTTCAACCGAAGGCGGGTAGCTCTGTACCCCGACTGATCTTGGCTTTACTTCAAGGTACAACCTTTTTACTTGCCCTGTTTTCTCTATTGCTTTGTTAGGTCTCGTACCAATTCTTTTCTTTTTTGTGTTAAAAAATGGAATTTAGGTGAAAGTTTGTAATTAACCTCCTATTCTTTTTCCTCTTCCGGGTACTTTTTATAATTTCATTTCTTTATTAGAAAGGAACTTTAAAGAGTAGAATTCCTGGGTTTCTGTTATTGTTTTAGTTTGTTAAACAAAAATGATTACTTGAACGCTAAAATGTTTTAAATGGTTGGGAAAATAGTGTTCCTTTGTAAAATTTTGTTAGGGTTCTTTCAGTACTGGTTTCTAGCAATGAGAATGGTATTTAGAAGTCTGATATAGCAAAATAGGTTGCCATTTGTGGATTTTTTTGATAAACCTATGGTAAAGAAGGTCATTTTGTTTTTCATATTGTGTGTTACTTTATTTGCAGTAAATAAAGAAATTTCGGATACTTATCAGAATTTGGTATTGAAGATTGGTTATGATATGCATCTTGGTTATTGGACTGAGTGCTTAGTGTGTTCGTTTAGTAAATTTGAGAAGTAAGAATTATAGTTGGGATACTTGGCAAAATGGGCAGATCGAGCCGGCGTAAGGAAAAGCATGAAAAAGTTGGGGAACTCCCACAACATGATTCCCATGAAAGAACTTCAGCCCGGACTAGGCCTTTCAACTGTGAGGATATTGTGTTCAAGAGGAATAGTAAAAAACTTGGTGAAAATGCTGAAATTGTCAATGAAGGCAATATAGAAGTGAGGAAGATAGCAAAGGACAGCCTAATCTTGAATGGATTTAATGTTAACAAATCTGAGGGAGGGAATGGGCATGGCCAAGATTTTTCTCTTCGTCATGAAAAGAACCTATTGGAGGGAATGGAGGAGAGAAGTTCCAACAAGAGAATAGAGAATTTGTATAGGAGAAACGATAACATCTCTAAACCGAAAACTAGGGAGAATCATGAGCCTGAAAGAAGATTGAAGTCTGAAGTGAGAAAAGATATGGGCATTAAGGATGAAGGCAAACATGAGAAACAAATTCGTGTGAAGAGAGCAACTGAGCAAACAGCAGGTGGTTCAGAAAAGTTAGATGCAAAGAAGCATTCTAGAGACATAGCAGATAGGGATATGCATGTAGGTAGAAGTGAGGGGAAATCTGAGAGAGATGGCAAGAGAAAACATCAAACTAGAGATGATGAACAAAATAAAGGAAGACATACTACTAAAAAACATGAGACACGAAAGGGGCATGCTTCAGAAAGTAGTGTCAAGAAGGAGAAGAAAGAGCCATCGAGATCCTATCATGAGGACTCGCACCATAAAAGGAGAAGGTCACAGAGCCGGGAGTGTGAGGACAAGCATAGAAGATCTATTTCTCTCTCACCAAGGGCGCACAAGCATGCATCTCATCATGCGTCAGAGCATGAACTTTCCTCTCATGGTGTAAAAGGGAGGCCTGGAAGACAACATTCTAATGACAGGAGCAGAATGACAAGTAATGGTTCAAGTGGCCACCATAGGCGACATGGTGGGACCACTAGTGGTCTTGGTGGCTACTCTCCAAGGAAGAGAAAGACTGAAGCTGCTGTTAGAACGCCCTCCCCAGTTCATCACTCGACAGAGAAGAGAACAGCTAAGTGGGATCTTGCACCTGCAGAAGCAGAAAATATGGTTTCTGGTTCAGCTTCTTCTAATTTACAAGCATTAAGTCAAATGGTTTCCTTAAACATGCATGCTATGGTCAACCCTGTTCCTAGTGTATCTACGACAGGGAAGCCTCTAGTTGTGGCTTCAACCAGCTCTTTATCCTTTGACTCAGTTCAGCTGACAGAAGCTACCAGGCCTACGAGAAGGCTTTATGTAGAAAATGTACCAGCTTCAGCCTCTGAAAAAGCTATGATGGAATCCTTCAATAATTTTTTGCTTTCATCTGGCATTAATCATATCCGTAGGACCAAACCATGTATTAGCTGCATTGTAAGTCTCTGGTATATTATTCGAATGGTGTACATTTTACTCCTGCTAAACATATGAATGCAACAGATGAGGATGTTATGTTATGCCTTGCAAATTGCAGATACACAAGGGAAAGGGCCAAGCTCTTGTTGAATTCCTTACGCCAGAGGATGCTTCCACAGCTCTTTCTTTTGATGGCAGTACTTTCTCTGGTTCCATTCTCAAAATCAGACGGCCTAAAGACTTTGTTGAAGTGGTAGTACAAATGATAACTCTATTGTTTTAATGGTTAATCTTTGTGTATATATGTATTCTTGTTTTCTTTTTCAGATCTATTTTACAGTTTTCTTTCTTGTTTGTTTATATTGGATTTATTTATGGACAATCTTTAGGAATCTCTTTTGCGTAACTGTTGATACACTGCAACCTTTTGGCTCAAAAACTATATCTATATGACTAAATATTTCATAATTAGTCTTTGTAATTATTGTTGTTGGTGTAATGACTTACTGGAATTTTTATGTTCTCTTAATCTACTTCAGTTGTCTGCAATTATATATATTTTGTACCGTATGACTTGTTGATCATGCTGATTGAAAGCATGCAATGTTTTTAATTATTTCTTTTCATTTACAGAAGTAATTATGATTTTCCTTTACCTAAGGTTTAGTGTGCAATTCTTAAAATGCTTCTTAACTCTAGTAGCTTTTACAATATCTTACTTGGATTTAGGAATACCCATTTAAATCCATAAGCTTGACACTTTGGGTTATGGGTCTTTGCTTGCACTGATACATGGGATGTATATTAAGGTGCCATTTGGAACACCGGTGTGGTGCAATGGGGAGCCCTCCCAACCACACTTAAAACTCATATTTTCCACTAGACCCATTTGCCAAATGCACCTTTTCTAACCTGGATAATTTCCGAACTGATGAAGACTAAAAAGTTTCATTGTCAAATGTTTCTGCTCATTGTGGTGCATTTATGCAGTTCAGAATATTGTACTTTCGGACGTCGACTAACCTGGATAAATTTTATATTCTTCGCCTTCATTTATCTAGTCTTAGATAGAATACTTATAATTTAATTAGTGCTTTCTTTTCAGCCAGAATAGTACATTTCTACTGCTTTTCTGTTTCTGAGGTCTATTGTGGTTACCATCGTAGCAGGTTTTCAGACAGTTGCTATTTTCATGCAGACTGGTGAACCGGAGAAATCAGGAGCAACGGTGACCACAGTCGATGATATTGTGGAGGATTCACATCACAAGGTAAGTATTCATAATTTGAGCCTTTGCTACTCTTTGGCGTAAATGATTTGTATTGCATGCTATTAAAGCAGCGGCGGCATTTTTCTAATTTATTTATAACCCATTTTGCTGTTCTTTTAATCCCCTTTCCCCCTAATATTATGGCATGCACCATTTGCCAATCGCATTCAACCTACTTACTGTTTTTTTTTGTGGCAATCTTTATATTATTTCCTTTTTCTTGTGAGTTTGGTGCAGATATTCATTGGTGGAATTTCAAAGGCTCTTACATCTGAAATGGTAATATGACCATAAAATTCCCAATGCTGCCCAGAGATTAGCTAGAGCTCTTATATTTCTTCATCTTCTTCCTCTTCTCTAATAATAATCCCTCTCTTACTTTCATTTACAATTTTATCACTCTTTTAAACTGACTAGGATTTGTATTTTCAGTTCGTGGAGATTGCTAATGCCTTTGGTCCTTTGAAGGCATATCACTTTGATATGAACAAGGATCTCAGTGAACAATGTGCTATGCTCGAGGTAACATGAAGTGTATTTATTCTTGTTTATTGCTTTTTTGTGCAGATAAGTGCAAAACCTTTCGTGAAAATGATTGTCACATCATTGCTGTTGTTCTCGCTACTCTTTCTTACCTCTATTCTTTTCTTTTGTACGTGTAAACAAATCCGCTCTGCCTGACTTGAATATCTGATAAATTAATATAACAGTATGCCGACCAATCTGTTACTCACAAAGCCTGTGCTGGTCTGAATGGAATTAAGTTGGGAGGGCAAGTAATCACTGCAGTGGAGGCTGTTGATGGCTTTTCCTTGGTACTACAGAAACACTGTTGCTTTTCTAACTAGCTTCAGCTCTAATTTTGTTTTCTCATTAGGCGTAATATTATGTCGAGATTTGTACTAACTAGAAGATATTTGTCCTAGGGAAATGGTGGAGATCAAAATTCCTGTATTATTCCTGAACTCGCGAGGCCTCTTCTTCAGAAGCCTACACAAGTCCTTAAGCTTAAAAATCTGGTAAAGTATATGGCTTAGATCCATTTGTGGTTTTGTTGGCAAATGATCTAATTTCGATGTGCAGTAGACAAGTTTATTGTAGTCCACTTACTGATGCCTTTTTCCTGGAAGGAAAACCATATTCCTTATTGTAATTATCTGTCATTGTTTCCATGGCTCAGTTCCCAGAAAACTTTTCTTCTTTATCTGAAGCTGAGGTGGAAGAAGTGCTAGAAGATGTACGGTTAGAGTGTTCAAGGTCTTACAAAATCCCTATTTAAATTTTATCTCCTTTCACGATCATATTTCTTTTGCTGGGTTAATCCGAAATAAATATATATTTTTATATATCAATCCTGCAGGTTTGGTACTATTAAATCTGTTAATGTTGTCAAGCATGCAAACGATATCGTTAGAAATGGAGAAAACAAAATGGATGAAAATACGAGGGAAGCTGGAAACGTAAAAAACGTGGTAGATGATGGAATAAATGTTGAAATCAATACTACAAAAGAAGTTGCTGATGGAAACTCTGGAGGAACTGCTGGTATAACCTTTCCGTGTAACACTCCTGAGGTAGTGGCAGGCAACCGGTATAACAATGAGAAACCTGTTAGCAACCTTTTGGACCATGAGTTATGCCGACAAGATGGGTTCGAAGGTAATATTAACAGAGAAGACAACCACGGGAATTTGGATGATGAGCCAGATCAGCCAGGGGGCCTTGATAGCAACAGTTCTGCTGGAGCTCAGCTTGATACTGAAATGGCTGTCGAAGATCCGACCTTGGAGATTTTAGATAAGACAGGTTTCCAAGAGGTCCCTAATCCGACCCAGACCTCAAAAGAGGAATCAAGTTATCATTCTGATATGTATGCTGATGAAAATTTTAAAAGTGAAACCACAAATCTTGATAGGGTATCAGGAGCTGAAGAAATTGCAAATCCGGAGGAAATAAACGGAAAATTACCAGGTCATACCCAGGTGGCAATTGAAGATCCTGCCTTTAAGAGCGAGTCAGTAACTAGTTTTCAAGAGTTCCCTACCCTGCTGAATACTCCAAAAGAGGAACCGGATTCTCGATATGACAAGGATGCTGATAATATTGATAATGAAGTAAAAAATGTGGATAAGGAATTGGTTCCCAGAGAAGATTCGCACCAGGAGGAAGGTGATGGAAAGCCAGCAAAACCCATCGACGGTTCTGCTGATAGTGTGAGAACGGAATTAGATGCCATTGCGAAGGATGAAATTAGCAATAACAATTTGAAACAGATTTTTGAGCCTGGTTGTGTGTTTGTTGAGTATAGAAGAACAGAAGCATCATGCACGGCTGCACATTCTATACATGGACGGTTATTTGATAACCGGTTTGTGACAGTAGAGTATGTTGATCCGAACCTTTACCGGGTGAAATTTCCAAATTGAATCAGATCACTGCAATTGGAGATAAAACTGCTTCACCAAACTTTTAAACTCCACAAATGCTTATCATTTTAAGTATATTCTGCATCATCGTGCTAAATTGAAGTTTTACAGATCATAACAGTCGGCCTCGGCCATCCAACGGAACAAGGTAATATTTTTTCGAAGTTCGATTGGGTTTTACGAGTAAAGGACCCGTTGTTGCAATATACGAGGGGGGATTGGAAGGAAGAGGTGCTAAATCTATCTGGCCAGCTTGGTGATACCATTACCATTTGAACTTTTTAACTTTCAGTTGAAATTACTGTAAAAGTAGATAAATTATCAAGGATAGTCAGAAGTTTGTGTATTTATGCACTGGTATTTTTGTAGTCTTGTACGAATAGGGCTACTTTTTTTCCCATGCAGAGATAATCTATGATATATTTGCTTACATTGCAGATTATTTTGCTAGATATGCAATCAATGAATTTGCAACTCTAGCTTGTTCCAATGAATTTCAACCCTTTTACATGTATTGAGAAGTTGAGAAATAAGTTCAGTTGGTAAATGTGTGAATTTTCTCAATTTAATAATGGCATTTGTCAATAGAAAATATTTTTCACCTTTTAATTTGTTTTAGTTTTATAACATATTAGCGTTCTATTAGTTCATATGTTCAAGGTGAAGATCGAATTTTCGATTATTGATTAAAGTAAGAGAGATCAATTATCATCTCAGCTAAGTCTCATAATATCATTATACGTTCTTGATTATTTATTTAATTATTAGTTTAAACATTTAATGGTAGGTTAAGCCTCTTATGAAAAAAAATTGACGATTATCCTAATTATTATACAATAACCAAAATCAAAACTTAAAGTATAAACATTAAATTCTAACTTTGAATACTAATTCAATACCTTAAAATATAATTATTTGATCTTTAGTCTCTAGACCCTAAATTAAGGCCCTGTTCTGCATTGTTTTTGAAAAGTATTTTTGGGGTTAAAAGTGATTTTGGGACCAAAAGCAATGCAGAATATGTAACTTTTTAGGTCAAAAGTATTTTTTTGTTTGGTTTAAAAAGTGTTTTTCAAAAGTTGAAATTTTCAGTTTTTTAGCTTTTTTAAAAATAATTTTAAATAAAATTACACATTTATCCTCATTTATATCACTAATCATTTTATATTTTTAAAAAATATCTAAAATAGACATTTTAAATACTTAAAAATATTTTTTAACAACAATAATAATATAAACCTAACAATTTAAAAGCACTTTTTAAAATCACTTTTCGAAAATATTTTCTGCACTTTCGGACTTTTCATATTTTTTTAAAGTCCCAATTCGACCCTAAACCTAAATATTATTATCCCAATTCATCCCCATCCAATTCTTCTATCCACGAATCTTCCACCCTTTTTTTCCTTCACAAAGCAAACGGGCAGATAAACTGAAAAAACACCCAGAGAAAGCAACAATGGCAACGTTGGCCACTTTGGGAACTACTTCACTTCTTAGGTTTAGCAAACCGGAGACTCTAAAGGCAAGGTCAGCTTCACCACTTCTGGGTTCCCTTTCTTCTCAACTCAGCGGCATCAAAATCTCCTACACGCTCCCTGTCCTGCCTCCTGTAAAGCCCGTGTCCTCGCCTTTCTCTCCACCTCTCCAGCCTGTTGCTCGTAAGTTCTCCCTCTCTCTCCTATTTTACTAATGATTTCTTTTATTTTCCTTCCAGATTTTATAATTAAATTTCTGGGTTGGTTTCAATTTTGCTCCTTTCTCCATGTCTCTGTTTCAATTATTTGATATTTCGTTGTGGTATTGAAATGCTATTTTTTTTTGTGAGTGGGTGTTTTTAGATGAGTTTTTGTGAAAATTTCTAGTAATATATCTGGGTTTGTCTTCTTGAATGTAAAGTTTAAATGAAAATGTGAAGTTGAAGTTGCATCTTGGAGAAATCTTTACAAGACGTAAATCCCAAGCTGGAGTCTTTGAATTGTTTGCATTTATCTAATTCTAAGCTTGAATTTGATAAAATTATAATTTATGCAAGTGAAATTAGAGGTGATTTTTTTTTTTTGATTTGGTATCATTGATGAGTTATTTTTCTCTAAAGCACCTATGTCTAATACATTTGTGACTCATATTCGGACACGAGAAGTATAAATCGAATACACTCGTGTCGAATTGACATATACTTGTATATGACACTCATGTTTAAGCCTGGCTAAAACTAGTCATATGGATGTTGCCTTGAAAGAATGGAGTAAACGTACTCTCATCCTCAAACATTTGTTCATTGAAATCAGAGTCATTTAATTGTTTGAAATAAAATGAATAGTTAGAGTGATTCATATGTTCGATCCATCATTTACAGGCAGAATATGCCCTTTCACCGGAAAGAAGGCGAACAAAGCTAATCATGTGTCTTTCTCGAACCACAAGACGAAGAAATTGCAGTTTGTGAACCTCCAATACAAGAAGGTTTGGTGGGAAGCCGGTAAACGCTATGTGAAGCTGCGCTTGTCAACCAAGGCATTGAAGACCATAGAGAAGAATGGACTGGATGCTGTTGCAAAGAAGGCCGGAATAGATCTTCGCAAGGAATGATAAGGTACTTCAATTTTAGATTCCAGTTGTTCGAAAACTATTTTCCTGGAAAGCAGAATCGTTGGTAAACCTTTCGCTAATTCCAATTGTTTTCCCCTTACTTTGATTTAAGATAATTGCATAGTAGAAATTTCAGTTGCAAAAATCTGTCCTTTGATGCATGATTACGAAGTGGAATTGCAATGCGGATAATTGAGAAGTATCATTTACTTTACAGGGTCCCTTCCTCTTTGCATGTAAAATAAAACAATGGAAGTGAATCTTTTCATTCTCTTCCTTGTCATATAATCGCGAGTTAGTCGTGCCGTGCTTGACTGCTCGTGCCATGTTCATGTCCAAGGTTTTAAGACATAAATATTAAATAGTCCGTGTCTTATTCGTGATTCAATTATCTGTGCTGTTTCAAAATTCGAACATGATGTGATGACATGAATGATCAAAGTCTACCCTTCTTAAGAAATCGAGTTCCGAATATTTCCTCGAGTCGATCCAGTAAAAACGCAAGAGACTTGTAGAGGAACACACCATATTCAACACCATGTAACCTAGAACTTTCAGAATCAAGTCAGCAAAACATAACCACCATTTTCATTAACAGAGTGGAATTAGAAACACAGCACGTTGAGAATTACCGCGTTGACTCGAGAAACAATTGCGAAAATTGGTGAATCAACCCATTTTCAAGATGGGCATGACAAGGACGGGAGCTAGGATAAAATATTGAGAGGTTAATAATGTTCATAATGAATTTTAATGGTACTAAATTCGAATTAGTCAATCAATGAGTTAAATATAGGTGGTTATAAAATAAAAAAACAATTAGTATCCAAGAATATTTTGGGCTCAGGTAAATGCTATTGGGCTAGTTAATGGATATAGCTTAAGAGGTGGGCTGAAATTTGAACTTTTGAATAGTAAATTTAACATAAAAATAATAAACTTCAAGTTGGTTTGCAAATTAACTATGTACACGGGCTTTAAATTCTTATCAAGTGATTTTAAAAAAGAAAACTTAATCTTCAAACAACTTTGTTAAATACACATCTTCCAAGACCTTAATTTTATACTAATATGCATTCAAATATTTTATTTTAATAATTAATGATAAAGTATTTTATAAAAAAAATATTAATATCTTTTTATTTTATAAAATTAAAGCTTAAATGTTTTTCCATTCTTTATAAATTAATTTATTAAAGTGAAATATTTAAAACACAAGTTTTATATTTAATGTAAATATAAAAAATAAAATTAACTGCTAAAATATAATAAATAAAAAATAGAGCGAAGAAATTCAATATCCAGTGAAATATCGTAGCAAATTTACCCTTAATCCGAAAAGTAAAATAATAGACCACTGAATTGTTGTAGATCAAATTACTGAATTCCTACTCCCTAACACAAAAAAAAGAAAGTTTTTTTTAAATATATTTCTTATACGTGTTTTAAATTATACTTTCATTATGATATAAATACTTTTATTTTGAAATCAACCAAACTCGTGATAGAAAATAATTTTAATAAAATAAAATTATAATTGACACACTAGATTTAAGTTTGATCTCAAACGACCTCTCTCCCTCCGATTATACTTGGGTGTTTTTATTCAATTAATAGCTAAAAACTCACAAAAATATTGATTTTCATTAGCCTTGAACCATAGTTTAATTTTTTTTATTATTGGGAAATTTTAATAATCAAAACCATCAGTATATTTAATTATTTTTAACAATTTGAATTATATTATTTCGTATTTAATTTATAAATTTAAAAAATAAATACTAGAATTAACACATGTAACATTAGAGCAATCACACTTGGCCGGTTGACCATGCTGCTTAGATTTATTATTTGTCAAAAAAATACACATGTAACATTAATAACTAATTTTTTTAATGTCTTCTGCTACAGATGACTTTTCCATATTTCCCGCGGATAACATTGTTTGAACCTTAATTATGTAGGGATGATAAATCATCCTATGCCACTGAATCACTCCTGAAGTTTCATTAGGAATTAGTTTTAAATTAAAGGAATGAGTATATTCTTCAAATATTCTAAGTGCTCCAAGAGCATTTTCACCTAAATTTAATTAATATTTGGTGTAATATCACCTTTATGAAAAGCTTTTATATATGGGCCAACGAGGATTAGTCACTATATTCGCTCCAACGAATATAACAGATTTGAAAAAAAAAGGGTTGCATCACCATTGAAACATTAGAAAGGGAGTCTAGTGGGTCTACTTTATGCATTTCCATGCCCATTTTCAGAAAATGAGAGTGGTCAGTTCCTGGAACAAAGTTGCATAATCCAATAGTTTTGAAGAAACAAAGTTTTGTCATCTATTCTATGCCTGCTAAAATTCACACTTATCAGCATTTTGTTTTGTTCTTATGATTAAAGCTGAAAGTGAAGGATAAGCTTTGGCTCTTGGAATTTGCTTTGGGCCACTGTGATCTTATTGCACTGTACTAGTGCTCAGCACTGTGATTTAGGCTATTGTCTTACACTTCAATACTCGTGCATTCCAGTATCATGTTTGCTGAATGTATGGTTTAGAGCATTCAAACATATAATATATAAAAGGATAGGATCCATTAATCTTCGTCATCCATTTAGATTTGAATATTCCAAGTTAGGGGTGTGTAAAACTGGACTCGACTCGAATTTCATAAACTCAACTCTACTCGAAAAAATTTCAAATAAAGTTTGAGTTATAAAATATATATTACTCTTTAATTTGATTTTTTTTTTACTAAACCCAATCGAATGCCCACCCCTATTCTAAGCATTGTGATTCAGTTGGTTGGAAGATGAGAGTATGATGACAAATTGCATTATCTCTGATAAGGACCAGATTATGAGGACATGGCTGCTAGGTCTTTCAAGTTGCAGCAGTTGTTCGATACGATATTTCTGGACCAAACGTCTGTCACTGCATCTAGGAGTTGAATGTTTGATACTTGGTCTTAAAAATCATGATTTGCATTGGACTTCTTGCTGTTATGCATTACCAAAAAGGACATCAATTGAGTTGGCAACTTAACCAGAGTTCAATAATTTCATATGAGATCAGTATAACTAGAAGCCTTCCAGAACATGCTTACGAGTATATAGCTCGCTTTTGTTCATAAAAATCAAATAAGTATTATTCACTACCTGTTGGTCTAACAAAATGAGTCATTAAGTCTCTTAAACAAATTCAATTTACGAATCTTGATGCTATAAATGCAGTAAGCTTGGGTGGGAAGGATCGTCCCTATAGTGAAGTTTTGCACGTTCCAGATTAGTCGCCCAATAGAATTATTATTTTTTCTGGTCATCATCTTAAAGTCACTAGTGCAATTATTTTTTTTCCACCTCCAATGATCAAATAATAATCCTATTTGGTTGCTTTAAAGTTTTTCGGGTCCTTTATTTCGAATATTTTTAGATTGTTTTAAGTTTAAATCATTTCTGATTTAAGTTGTTGACTTTGATTGATTAAACTAAATTGTCTGGAGATTTAGTTCGGATTAATTGTATCGTGTTTTCAAGTTCATATCAGATTTGACCTATCGAGTTTAAATAAGGATGAACACTTAAGGGCCTTGTTTTTATCCTGGATGAAGACCTATAAATACAACTTTGGTGAATTATATATATCTTTTAGTGATAAATAATTTCAATTTTCATTCCACTGTCTAGTTCTCCTTTCAATGAGTTTATAGTAAGCCACTACCAAAGTTGAAAGAGGATAAATGTAGTTTTATTCGATTTGGACGAATACTTGCATCTTAGTTAAGAATTCAGAGGATTCGTTGGGATATAAAACTCATATTTTCGAGACTTTTGGATCAAAGTGGAAAAGATCTTCAAATTAAATATGACCCCCAACAAATAATTAAAGTAAATCACAATCGAAATATGGGAGCTAAGCCTTATTTTTACAAGAATATTTTTTTCAACATTCTAATCTAATTACAATATAGTATTTTAGTTCGATTTCATATTTTGGTAAGCTCGTACACACTTACATATTACGCTGCTTAAACTACTACCGAGACCACTCAAAGTGTTCTTACCAGAGTATTCTTAAAACCTCTTGTTTTGTCCATTTAACGCCTTCAACCTAATACGAACATGTTATTTCATGTGTATGACATCACAATTCAATCACGCAACTTAAAATCATTTCATATATTGATAACATTTCATGTGACGTTCGTACACTCAAATTCTCCCACCAAAGCAAACTCACTCATGGTTTATTGTTGTGTGGTTATTGATTGATGTATAGGTGATGATATGATGATGTGCATATTGTTGCTTGTGTGGACTAAAGCATGACAGTTATGCTGCTAAGTATAGCGCTACACATTATCTTTCTTGTCTTTTCTGCTCATACTTGCATGCATACTTATGTTTATAAATTGCATAAAGTATAGTAGAGTAGAAATGTATCACTGAGCTTATAAAGTTCAGTGTTCGGATGTTTTAGTTCACAGGTTAATAGATTTTAGACGAGTTCAGTGGAGCACCATCAGAGCATATTTTCATAACATCAATTATATCATAGTACAATACTTATATTTATTTAAGTTATGTATTCATAGGACCTTACACAATTGAATTTATAATTCTTTATTTATCATAATTATTTTGTCATGGGATGATTTGAAATTGGAACCCCATATACTTCTTTATGGTTTTTATTTTTTAACATGTTTTGTTATACGAATGATTTAAATTTTTTTGTTAAACTATGATTTCAAAAAGTGACGGGTTGCTTCAATTGCACAATGTGATATCTCGGATTTTCTAGATGAGTGGGGTCCAATTTGGGATGTTACACGTGCCAAAAGCATTTGCATGGAAAATGAGAAGTTTTTTTTTTTTAAACATGCATGGAAAATGAGAAGTTACCTAATCAATTAACATGTAAATATATATTATCAAGTATCAACAAGATTATTTTTAATTGCTAGTTAAATTTCAACTTAACTAAAGTCAATTGAATTTAATTAGGTTGGAGCAAGCAAATTTAGTTGGTTAGTTGGTCAAACTGTTCATCTTTTTTTTCTTATATTTTCTTAGACATGAATTCTAGACTCACTAGGAACACTCATTTCTTCTCATACATAATCTATCATTTTCTCATATTATATATGATGTATGATAGTATAGGTGTGCGCGATGTATTGGGGTTATAAAATAAAAGAATCCTCTTTTTTACAGTCTTATTTATTATGATAAGAAAGCGCTCTTAGTTCAGTTCAGTAGAACGTGGGTCTCCAAAACCTAATTTCGTAGGTCCAAATCCTACAGAGCGCGATTCCGCTCTTATTAGGTCAAAAATTACACCGAACTGGAAAAAAAATTTGAACAACAATTCGAATTTGACCTCCTTGGATTAAATTAAAATTAGAAAATTATTATAAAATTAAAGAATTAAAAAAAGGGGTCAGTCAAAAAAAGAGATGGTAATTAATCAAAGGTCCAACTGATCACCACGTTAAAGTCTCTTATATTTAACATTATAATTAGGATATATAAAAAAATTAATCAGGTTGGACTTTTAACATAAAATTTTATAAAACTCAAACTACAACTCAATCCATAAATTTAAATATGCATTAAAATATTAGGAACTATTACCAAATAAGCATCGGATAACTGATTGTAAATTAAAGTATTAAAACATGTATTTTAAAAAGAAAGCATTATGTTTTTATATAATTCAATTAGTATTTAAATATATGAGAATATCCTACTTATTTATATATATAATGTTTAAACTATCCAAATTATTCTTCATTCATAAATCAGAAGATAATGCACATGAATAAAAATCATCTACTCTTTTTTGGTGTCTCTTTTCATGTTCCTGCACTAAAAAATTAAATTATAAGTCTTAACCCTAAATTTTAAATCATAAACCTTAAACCATATACCCTAAAAAATACACTCTACCCTAGTTTTCTGAACTTTAACCTTAAACCATGGAGACATAAATAGAGACAACAAAAAAGGTATATGATTTCTATTCAATGCACACCTAAGCACATTCAAACTATATCTTCGTGTGTGTTACAACAACAATGATGCTGACCGAAATAAGACTCATTCGAAAATATTCAACTTTATTTTAATTTCCTTTTTTAAACGGCTACTTGCTTCTATATGGTGAATATATATATCCTCACGAGGTGGAATTGGCATACAATTAATGTTTGTTTTAGTCAAAATTAATTAATTTAAAAAGATCATATACATCTTTGTACTGAATCTTTGCATCTTTTTTCAGGGAATCAAAATGTTTGCTCTATTTCTTATATGAAAATAAGCATGAAGATATGCATTTGCTTGTCCACTATTATATCATAAAGAAGAAGAAGAATGCAGCCTTTTCCCCAGAATAAATAGTGGATTACACCAGTTAATATTTTGTAAAATTTTTATTATTTGTTTTAGAAGAAAATAAAGTGGGAGATATGGAGGGAGAATTCATATAAAATAAGGCAGCAGCACCATGTACGAAAGAATTATATAATTAAATAGAAGTCGGATAAGAGAATTAGTGGGATAACCATTCATTTAATTTTTTTAATATAATCAAACACGTAAATAGATATGACCTAAAACTCGTTTCTTATTCAAAAAGTAATGTTAAAATTTTGCTTTACGATTCCCTTGATGAAAAGTGAACCCTTTGTTTTGTACCCTTTGCTTTTTAGATTATATGTTAACCCCTCTCATGATCTGACCCTCTTACTTTTAAAGCATGAAAAGAGACATGGGTCATGGAAAATATTTTACCCCCAAGTTGCGAGGGCACCCCATTAATTAAATTAACCCCCCATGCTGCCCTTATTTGAGAAGTTATCTTATGCATCTCTAGGGGCACGTTAAGCAAGAGATGAACGCATAATTTTATGTTAAAATGAGCGAATTTATAAAATTTTTATGAGGACGAATTTATAAAATTTTTAAATGGGTGAAAATAAATTTTCAATAAAAAATACATAAAAAATTTAAATTATATATAAAACTTAAATTTTTAGGAAAACAACCGCCCTCTTCTCTACCTCCCTGTTTAGCATCACTTCAATACGCAACCCATTAGATCCCATGTTTGTAAGAAAACTGGATCGGACATAGTTTTTTCACTTTTTCATTTTCTCTATCTTGTTCTTATCTTTTCCGCCTCTAAACCTAGGCGTCCAAACACATTCTGAAGATGTAATACTAAGGTTCCTTTTCAAGGATGAAGGCTGAGACCTCGATTCCCTTTCTTATCCCTTTTTTGATCTGTGTTCCCTTCTTCTAAGCTCGCCGACCACCAAAATACTCATTACTCTCGTGATCATGGATTCAAATAGCAGTATGCAATTACAACAATTATTGTTTAAGAAAGCGTGATACCTACAATCGCTATGTTCACAATAACATTTATTTTTTTAAAAATTTACAATCATAAAACTCGTAATCAATGACGGATCTAAAAACTAAAAAATAGGTGGTCTAAAATTTTAATACTCTTTTTTCTCCTAAAAAAGGGTATGCAGAATTCCTTAATTTTTTTCTCCCCTTACGTATTATAAGCTAAACTTCTTGGATCTCTTAAAAAATTGATATACAATTACTACCGCACCGCAACTATAATTTAAATTCCTACTCGCAGCCCATCAAAAACATATCTAA